>JAVJIF010007275.1:0-120194 GCA_038442645.1 Agave tequilana | reverse complement strand
AAACAAGGAAACCCTCATCTATATACCATTATCTCATGCCACAGAAACCAAGCGTATAGAATCGAGTTGCAAATCATATAACAGTCAAACGGGAATACATATCGGAATCATAACATGCATAGCAAAGTGTAACAGGAATCAATAACTGGAATTATTTATTATTATTATTACTTGTCTGACCCATATATCTAGGTATGTGACCTGGGTACGGCCAACCCACATACATCCATATATAAGCAAGCCAAGGGTTGTTATCGGAAGCTGATGGAGAACTGATATAGCTTCTTATAGTAGTTCCCATACACCTGGGACCAGTTTTAGAGGCCCAAAGTCCCCCTAACAGTAATCTGTGGGCCCAAAGTCCCACTAACAGTACCGCCAATATGTCATATTCCCATACTATAAGCAAGATATCATTCCGGCATCCATCACTTCCTCCCATACCCATACAAGTTGTAGCTTATTAAATTATCAGGTTACGGGAATAAACAGTCATAACAGTAATAGCCCTACAGATTCAAGAGGTGGCCCCCACAGATTCAAGAGGTGGCCCCCACCGTGTGGTGTGGCACTTTGTTCCATGTGGCACTTTGTTCTGAGGGATGGATCCTAGAGGTGGCCCCCACCGTGTGGTGTGGCACTTAGTTCCATTCAGAATAACAAGACAGGACTCCCGTAAACAAGATAATCATAAAGTCACGTATTCATGCTGGGTGTTGAGTGATAGCATGACAGGGTGGTGATATTTAGTAAACAACCAAGCATATCAAAGGATTGATAATAGTCGGGTAAGTCATGGTCATAACAATAGAGTCTTGCCAAATAATGGCATGTCAGGTGGTCAGGTGATAACACGGTTACCAAGTGATATACATGTGTTAAAAGGAAGCATGCAACTGACTAGCCTGAGGTAATGGTATGGCAAGGTAAATAAAAGTAACTCAAAGTCCAACGACCACGAAGGGTCGACCACGCATGGTATATGATAAAGAAGTAAGCATATCAATAGCATGGCACAAGCACAAGATGAAGCTACCATAATATAAGCAATTGTAGTGCAATACATGAATAGGGAAATAAGAAGCGAAATACTTATCGACCGATGAAACGGGAAACTCAAATAGAGAAGAGCGAGACTACTCGCCTAAATCACCAAAGCGCCGAAAGATCCAATATCCACGAAAGCTCAGGATGCGCCACAAACCTGATATAAACATGTAGAGAGAAGGGGAGAGAGAAAGAGAGAAGGGAGATGATGTTTGTCAAGTGACAAGTCAAGTAATACATATGAAGTACAAGATACAAATACATGAACCAAGTATAAGATCCAAGGTTAAGAGATAAGCAACTATAACAGACAGCCAATAATTAGTCGACTGGGGTGGACAGGGTAGTCGACTAATAGAGGGGTTAGTCGACTAGGAAGATGGGTAGTCGACTAATACTGTGATCCAGAGAGTTGGATTTCTGTTTCAGGAAAAGGTTAGTCGACTAGGGTCATATGGGTAGTCGACTAACAGACATGACAAGTCGACTAACAGTTTATTTTAAGTCGACTAAATCTGAGATACAGAGAGTTAAGGTTCCTGGTTCAGGAAAGGTTAGTCGACTAGGGTCAAGGTAGTAGTCGACTAATCGAGGTTTCTAGTCGACTAATAAATAACCTAAGTCGACTAAAACTGTGTTTCCTAGAATTGTGTTTCACAGGACAGAATAAGTTAGTCGACTAATGTCTAGGTCTAGTCGACTAATCGTGGGAAACAGCAAACAGAACAGATTTTCTAGGGTTGGGTTTGATGGCTAAATAACAAGAATTGAAGACACAATTGAACATGATAAGCAAACCTAAGTATACTAAGAATTTACCAAGGCTTGGTGAAGAAGAACACTTACCTAAAAGAAGCACAAGGTGATGGAGTGATGTGGTGGTGATTGAAGTTGATGATGAAGAAGATGGTGGAGTCCTTTGGTGTTGTTGATGCCCTTGTGGTTGCTTCCATGGTGATGAAGGAGGAAGAAGATGAAGCTAAAGTGTTGGAGTAGTTGTTGAGGTGGTGGAGATGAAGAGGAATTGGAGATGGTGAAGGCTAGGGCTTTGGCTCTTGATGAAGAGAATGAAAAAAAAGAAATGAAATGTAAAGGAAGGATATATATAGTATTGGGATTTTGTGAAGGGGGAGCAATTTAGATAGAAGAGAGGGGCTTAATTGCAAAAAGGGGAGGTGAGGTGATGTCCCTCTCTTGGCCACTTGGCCGGCCATGGGAGAGAGAGAGAATGAGATATTTGTGGTGGAGATATCTTGGTGGAAGTTGGTGGAAGAAAAGGAATTTTGGGATTTTTGGAAAATAGGAAAAGCTAGGCTTGTGGAGGAAGGAAAGAAATAAAGGAAAAGGAAAATGGAAAAGAAATTATAATGAGAAGATATTTTCTTGGGAAAGAAGATGAAAATAATGGAAGTGGCGGATTCCCGGGATTCAGTTGCAGATGCGGAAACCTTTCGGGAAAACACCGGAATCGTCCGAAATTCAAGTATCTCGGAACGACCCGAAATAATTACCAAAAATCAAGAATATAATACTAAGTATCATAGTGAAATCCGTTTGAAGAAATACTTTATAGTTTTAAAACTAAAAATCCGGAATCAGTTATCTACCGACTCCGATGGAATTTTCATAAATTCATAAAATCCTCAGAAAAAGAATGTAGGTAGAAAATATGATTCTAAGGAATAAAGCCTAAAGGACCATCATGAAATTCCAAACTGTTTGAGAATAAAAATCCAGGAATCGGTCAGCGGCACTGGCCGACACCGGTTTTGAAGACTTTCATTTTAATTCCAGAAAAATCTAGAAAATCATAGAAAATATATAATATTGGAAAATGATATTTGAAACTAAAATCGGTCAATTCTAATTATCAGAATGTCTAAATCGAGTAATACTCTAGGATCGGGCCTTCGGTTCAGACTAGGGCTGACTCCGAATCCACGAATCCAAATCCAAGACAAAACAACCATATAAGGAATTCATAATACAGAATAATTACAGGAAGTAAATCGAAAAAAATACGATCGAAAATCTGAATACGCAACTAAGTACGTATTCAGGGAACGGGGTATTACAATCCACCCACCTTACAAAAAATTGCGTCCTCGCAATTTCGTTAAGGGTAAATTGAATACAAAGGGGACAGCGGTGGAATCTATACTATTAAGATATGAAGCACTATAGGTAGGGCTCTCAAGTCGACTGAACAATAATCATCCTCGCACTTCCGGCTGTATAAATCTTCGAATAATGCTGAATAATACTGCTGATGTCGTGGCTGTGAAATAAATAAGCCAGAATACCGAAGACAAAGAAAACCCTGATAGTCCTGAGCATAATAATAAAGAAGACCGATAATTAAGAATCCGAATACCAAGCATCAATCACTCTGAAGAGAATTCCGACTGCTGTCTTCTGAAAGATAGCCAGATTAGAATAAATCTGGAGAATACCAAGCTTCATAGAGTTGGCCGAAGAGATCACATAATAACTTCATTCAGAACCAGCCACTACCTCTCTAGTCTAGTCATATCTTAAGATAGTATAAGGCTTCATAAAACCAAAACAGGGAAAGGATAGGAGGAATTAAGAATCAAAGGAAAGATAGTCAAGAAGTAGATAACTCTGCACTTGTAGTTGGAATGTATAACCAAGACTCAAGTATTCCAGTTGCAAATTTCATTACCATTAATTTGCCCTCTGGACGTACTGAGGAAGTTAGAGCCTAAGCTCTGATACCATCCTGTAACGCCCCGATCCCGGCGATACGGGGACGTCACTGCAACGTATATACGTAGGTCAGAACTACCCTCCCGTATATACGCTAAGCATCAGTACAGACAAGAATCAGAGTACGGAAGCAAATGGTGCATTTTACATTCCAACACATATATATATACAATTACAGAGTTATCACCAGAGGTGATGAATATTACAATAATAATATATCACTGATGCGCAAATGCGAGAGTACAAAAGATATACATATGTGAATGGTACAAAAGGGAGCTCACATACAGGTACACAAGGAAAAGTACAAGAGTAAATAGAAAAAGGGCACTCACGAGTTTGCTAAGAGGAAACTCGAGAGGCATACAGGGGGCCTGGAAGGATGTGGCTCTGGACGGTCGGCTGGAGATCCACGCTACCGCTGCGCCACTCTGATGCAGTAACGGGGAGAATCCACACGCTCCGGGCTCCATAACCTGGACATGAGAATCCAGGGGAGTCAGTGAAACTCCCCAGGCGAGTAGGAATATGAAGGCCAGGTGGCGAACCAGTAGGAGCACAAGAGTCAAGTACAGAAGACAGGAGGGTTAGAACACAAGTGAAATGTATATGAACAAGTATAACATAATATCCATAAAACTGGAAATCCAAGGTAAAGCTGATCACAAGCAAAAGTGATTGTATACGCTTAAGTCCCGGTCCCATGAGATTAATACATCGAAGGAATAATCCAAACAAGGAAACCCTCATCTATATACCATTATCTCATGCCACAGAAACCCAAGCGTATAGAATCAGAGTTGCAAATCATATAACAGTCAAACGGGAATACATATCGGAAATCATAACATGCATAGCAAGTGTAACAGGAATCAATAACTGGAATCTATTATTATTATTATTACTTGTCTGACCCATATATCTAGGTATGTGACCTGGTGTACGGCCACCCACATACATCCATATATAAGCAAGCCAAGGGTTGTTATCGGAAGCTGATGGAGAACTGATATAGCTTCTTATAGTAGTTCCCATACACCTGGGACCAGTTTTGGAGGCCCAAAGTCCCCCTAACAGTAATCTGTGGGCCCAAAGTCCCACTAACAGTACCGCCAATATGTCATATTCTCATACTATAAGCAAGATATCATTCCGGCATCCATCACTTCCTCCCATACCCATACAAGTTGTAGCTTATTAAGATTATCAGGTTACGGGAATAAACAGTCATAACAGTAATAGCCCTACAGATTCAAGAGGTGGCCCCCACAGATTCAAGAGGTGGCCCCCACCGTGTGGTGTGGCACTTTGTTCCATGTGGCACTTTGTTCTGAGGGATGGATCCTAGAGGTGGCCCCCACCGTGTGGTGTGGCACTTAGTTCCATTCAGAATAACAAGACAGGACTCCCGTAAACAAGATAATCATAAAGTCACGTATGTCATGCTGGGTGTTGAGTGATAGCATGACAGGGTGGTGATATTTAGTAAACAACCAAGCATATCAAAGGATTGATAATAGTCGGGTAAGTCATGGTCATAACAATAGAGTCTTGCCAAATAATGGCATGTCAGGTGGTCAGGTGATAACACGGTTACCAAGTGATATACATGTGTTAAAAGGAAGCATGCAACTGACTAGCCTGAGGTAATGGTATGGCAAGGTAACATAAAAGTAACTCAAAGTCCAACGACCACGAAGGGTCGACCACGCATGGTATATGATAAAGAAGTAAGCATATCAATAGCATGGCACAAGCACAAGATGAAGCTACCATAATATAAGCAATTGTAGTGCAATACATGAATAGGGAAATAAGAAGCGAAATACTTATCGACCGATGAAACGGGAAACTCAAATAGAGAAGAGCGAGACTACTCGCCTAAATCACCAAAGCGCCGAAAGATCCAATATCCACGAAAGCTCAGATGCGCCACAAACCTGATATAAACATGTAGAGAGAAGGGGGAGAGAAAAGAGAGAAGGGAAGATGATGTTTGTCAAGTGACAAGTCAAGTAAACATATGAAGTACAAGATACAAATACATGAACCAAGTATAAGATCCAAGGTTAAGAAGATAAGCAACTATAACAGACAGCCAATAATTAGTCGACTGGGTGGACAGGGTAGTCGACTAATAGAGGGGTTAGTCGACTAGGAAGATGGGGTAGTCGACTATACTGTGATCCAGAGAGTTGGATTTCTGTTTCAGGAAAAGGTTAGTCGACTAGGGTCATATGGGTAGTCGACTAACAGACATGACAAGTCGACTAACAGTTATGTTAAGTCGACTAAATCTGAGATACAGAGAGTTAAGGTTCCTGGTTCAGGAAAGGTAGTCGACTAGGGTCAAGGTAGTAGTCGACTAATCGAGGTTTCTAGTCGACTAATAAATAACTAAGTCGACTAAAACTGTGTTTCCTAGAATTGTGTTTCACAGGACAGAATAAGTTAGTCGACTAATGTCTAGGTCTAGTCGACTAATCGTGGGAAACAGCAAACAGAACAGATTTTCTAGGGTTGGGTTTGATGGCTAAATAACAAGAATTGAAGACACAATTGAACATGATAAGCAAACCTAAGTATACTAAGAATTTACCAAGGCTTGGTGAAGAAGAACACTTACCTAAAAGAAGCACAAGGTGATGGAGTGATGGTGGTGGTGATTGAAGTTGATGATGAAGAAGATGGTGGAGTCCTTTGGTGTTGTTGATGCCCTTGTGGTTGCTTCCATGGTGATGAAGGAGGAAGAAGATGAAGCTAAAGTGTTGGAGTAGTTGTTGAGGTGGTGGAGATGAAGAGGAATTGGAGATGGTGAAGGCTAGGGCTTTGGCTCTTGATGAAGAGAATGAAAAAAAAGAAATGAAATGTAAAGGAAGGATATATATAGTATTGGGATTTTGTGAAGGGGGAGCATTTAGATAGAAGAGAGGGGCTTAATTGCAAAAAGGGAGGTGAGGTGAGTGTCCCTCTCTTGGCCACTTGGCCGGCCATGGGAGAGAGAGAGAATGAGATATTTGTGGTGGAGATATCTTGGTGGAAGTGGTGGAAGAAAAAGGAATTTTGGGATTTGGAAAATAGGAAAGCTAGGCTTGTGGAGGAAGGAAAGAAATAAAGGAAAAGGAAAAATGGAAAAGAAATTATAATGAGAAGATATTTTCTTGGGAAAGAAGATGAAAATAATGGAAGTGGCGGATTCCCGGGATTCAGTTGCAGATGCGGAAAACTTTCGGGAAAACACCGGAATCGTCCGAAATTCAAGTATCTCGGAACGACCCGAAATAATTACCAAAAATCAAGAATATAATACTAAGTATCATAGTGAAATCCGTTTGAAGAAATACTTTATAGTTTTAAAACTAAAAAATCCCGGAATCAGTTATCTACCGACTCCGATGGAATTTTCATAAATTCATAAAATCCTCAGAAAAAGAATGTAGGTAGAAAATATGATTCTAAGGAATAAAGCCTAAAGGACCATCATGAAATTCCAAACTGTTTGAGAATTAAAAATTCAGGAATCGGTCAGCGGCACTGGCCGACACCGGTTTTTGAAGACTTTCATTTTAATTCCAGAAAAATCTAGAAAATCATAGAAAATATATAATATTGGAAAATGATATTTGAAACTAAAATCGGTCAATTCTAATTATCAGAATGTCTAATCGAGTAATACTCTAGGATCGGCCTTCGGTTCAGACTAGGGCTGACTCCGAATCCACGAATCCAAATCCAAGACAAAACAACCATATAAGGAATTCATAATACAGAATAATTACAGGAAGTAAATCGAAAAAATACGATCGAAAATCTGAATACGCAACTAAGTACGTATTCAGGGAACGGGGTATTACATGGCGCTCAGGGACGAAAGCCCCGAGAACCAATTGTAAATGCGGAAATTGAACCAAGAAGAAGTCAGAGATCTAGAATCTCAAAATCTTTTGGTCCAGATTTCATAGCATACGCTATTGAGAGCGAGCCTCAAACATTTAAAGAGGCTATGTCAACCCCAGAAGCACAAATGTGGAAAGAAGCTATAAATAGCGAAATAGAATCCTTACTAAGTAATCATACTTGGAATTGGTAAACTTGCCTCCTGGAAGTAAACAATTGGTGTAAGTGGATTTTCAAACGAAAATTAAAACCCGATGGATCTATCGATAAGTACAAGGCTAGATTAGTAGTCAAGGGTTATCGACAAAAAGAAGGACTTGACTACTTCGATACTTATTCACCAGTAACAAGAATAACGTCCATACGAATGTTGATTGCGATTGCAGTATTGCACAACTTAGATATCCATCAAATGGATGTCAAGACTGCATTCTTAAATGGTGAATTAAGTGAAGAGATATATATGGAGCAACCTGAAGGATTTAAAGTCAAGGGCTAAGAACACAAGTGTGTAAATTGGTAAAATCCTTATACGGTTTAAAACAGGCTCCAAAACAATGGCATGAGGAATTTGATAGTGTCATGATCAAAGATGGATTCACTATCAATGAATGCGATAAGTGTGTTACACGAAAACAGTGGAGATGCATGTATCATTGTTTGTCTTTATGTAGACGACATGTTGATACTTGGACTAATATTGAGATTATTAAGTCCACTAAAAGAATGTTATCCAACAGTTTTGATATGAAGGATCTGGGGGTTGCTGATGTAATTTTAGGAATTAAAATTACTAGAACACCAGATGAAATCAGTCTATCTCAATTTCACTACGTGGATAAGATGATAGAAAGATTCAAGGATCATGGGATAAAAGAGAATACAAATCCTTTTCTCCCACACGTCCACCTTCATAAGAATACAGGAACTGGAATACGCCAGTTGGAGTATTCTCAGATTATCAGAAGTCTAATGTATTTAATGAATTGCACTAGACCCGATATTGCTTACGCTGTAAGCAAGTTAAGTAGATACACTAGCAATCCTAGTGATCTACACTGGACCGCTCTACTACGAGTATTGGGTTACGTATCACATACCAAGGAATATGCCTTGAGATATGGACAGTATCCTCCTGTACTGGAAGGATACAGTGATGCTAATTGGATTGCAGATTCTGAGGAATCAAAATCAACTAGCGGATACGTATTTACTCTAGCAGGAGCAGCGGTATCATGGAAATCTTCTAAGCAAACATGTATTGCCCGTTCCACTATGGAATCGGAATTCATATCCTTAGATAAGGCTGGAGAAGAAGCAGAATGGCTTCGACAATTCTTAGAAGATATACCATTATGGCAAAAGCCAGTGCCCGCTATATGTATACACTGTGATAATCAAGCAGCTATATCTAGGGTACAAAATGTTTTATACAACGGTAAGTCTAGACATATTCGTCGTAGACATAATACCGTGAAGCAGTTGCTCTCAAATGGAATTATCTCTATTGACTTTGTATCGTCAAAGGATAATTTAGCGGATCCACTTACTAAAGGTTTAAGTGGAGAGCGTATAAACTACGCATCGAGGGGAATGGGTCTAAAAGCCTAACCTTACCGAGTCAGCTTAATGGAAACTCACTTAGCGACTGGAGATCCCACGGACTAAGTTCAAGAGGAAAAACTAGTTATGATTGACTCAGCAAGTAAGCACTTGGGAGCTTGACTCCAATCCATTCCTAAGGTGCACATAAGTGTTTTTCTACAAGTGGATTAAGGATAAGCTTAACGCTTTTAATGATGCCTATATCTTGTTACTAAACAAGTGGAGTAGAGTAGACTACTCTTAATAGGTCCATCACCTATGTGAGTATAGAGTTGGGTCGGCTCTTTGAGAATCTCTATGGAGGCTGTTATTCCCTAAAGATACTCTCTGAAACCAAGAATGTCCATGGCCAAAACGGACACAACAGAGAACCAAAGTTGATTTGGAAAGTCACTGTGTGAAGCTTGTTGACTTGACTTACACTAACGGCTAACAGTTCAAGACCTAGTTCACTGATTAGCCGGTAAGTCCGATAAAACTTTCGCTATGGAAGGTTCAAGATCTAGTTCACCTATCCTTATGCAGTTTCTTTTCTAAAGTACCTTACACAATAGAGTCAGTCTCTTTGTGTGTCATTTCCTTGAATCTCCATTCATTGTGGGGGATTGTTGGAATTGAAGAATATAAAGGGAATCTTCAAGTTGAATTATGGCGAGATCCGTTGATCAAATCAACGGATGATGGTTGGAGTGTATTCTCCTTCCATTTGTGATGAACGTGGTATATTCACATGTTCAATTCTGACTTCGAATGAATGAGATATTCAAGTCCAAAGATTGCCTAATTCAAAGCCAAATGGGACTAAAGGTTGCTACAAGCATTTAGTCCCACATTGGCCGTGGGATGGAAGCTTGTGTAGTATAAATAGAGAAAATTGAGAACAAAGGGTGTGCCCTTTGGGTACTTGGAGTTTTCGCGCGCGAAAAGGAGGGAACTATGCACGTACATACGTGCGCGCACGCGCGCCGCCGCTGGCGGCGGCGGCCGGCGGCGCCGGTCGGGTCGGGCACGGGTCTGGGTCTGGGTCTGGGTCTACTGGACTCGGGTTCAGATCTGAGTCTGAGTTCCCTACCTGGCCTGGTTCTCCTGTTGCAAACCTGTTGGATTGCCAACAGTTGCGCACCTGTTGGACTGCCAAAGGTTACGCACATGTTGAACAACCAAAGGTTGCAAAATAGTCCGCTCCGCGTCAACGGTTGCGACTGTTGGACTGCCAACAGACACGGCTGGACCAAAGGTTGCAGCTTTTGGTTTGGGTTCAAACCTGTTGGCCTACTCCTGGAAAACTATATAAAGCCCTCCTGGTTCTCAATTAAAAACACACCAACAGAGAATTAACTCTCTATCTCTCTCTCTCTCTCTCTATTTAAAGTTCTGAACTGTTCTTCCAACGTTCTGAACTGCGCTTCCAGCCTGAAGTGGAATCCGCGATTTCCAGCGTAAAGTGGGAATCCGAAGCGACTTCCTAAAGGAGATTCTGCCAAATTCTTCAACCTTCCTACATCCTTAACAGTGGATGTTCCTCCAAAAGAGTAAGACAAATATTCATTTGAAATTTGTCATTATACCGCTGCTTTGCTAATCCTGTGTAGGTACTGGTTGACTACGGTTCGACCGTACGGTGATTTGGTAGTGCTATCCAAATACCGTGAAGAAGTGTTGTATCTTGGGAGACCAGCGTCCATTATCCCGTTAGCACCGGTGCGGGGGACGTAATTGTCTTAAGGAGATTCGCTCTAAGCGTACCTCACTTCAAATACTGTATAAGTGGATTAAGTCCTTTATACAGGGGATATACTTTACAGTATATCGAGATTGACTTAGATTCAGTCTAAGTGATACTGTATAAGTGGATTAAGTCCTTTATACAGGGGATATACTTTACAGTATATCGAGACTGACTTGGATTCAGTCTAATTGGTGCTTAAACCAAGGAAATTGAAAGGTGGTTCTTAAATTAAGGAACGTTCTATTGAACGGAAAACCTCCCACCTGATATTTGCCGACCTGGCCATTAGATTGTTGATATCTCAGTGATCTTGATTAGTTGTCAGATTGATTCTTGTTAAGCAGGATACCCAACAAATATCACCTTGCTGCTTCTTTTGCTTTCACATAGTTCTCACTGTTTTACAAGAAAATGATGGCAGATGAAAGCAAGAAAGAAAAGAAATCTTTGTTTAATTATTTACCTTGAAATGCTACCATTCACAAAGCGCTGATGAAGGCGGTGGCTTTCTGATGTGTTGGCTGATGGTCGTTAAAAGAATCTTAAGTACAAACATATGTCCCAAAAATATGACACCTAGCAAGAACTTAGGTATTTAAAAGCCAACAACGAATAATTGGCTCTAGTTGAAAGAGATCATTGCGATTTAAATATTTAATTTTGAACAAGATGATGTCAGTAAGGGAAGTGTATTCTCTTTACCAAAGAACAAAATCAACAACACTGGCAGCCTTCAACTAGTTTTCATTCTGAAAATTGACTTCTGACTTGTAATGAAATGTAAAGAGAACTTGCAATGGAATAAAAAGTGACAGAGTACCAAAGTGAAATAGGTAGTTCATCAACAAATTAGCCTTGTTGTCTATTTTAGCAATATTAAGGTGAGGTGTTGATTTCTAACTCCGTCAGTGTACCATTTACTGCCTGTCCCAAGTCAGGATAAAGGAGGAGGATTGTGGTAGGCCTGTGACAGCCAACGTATAACATTGTCACATATTATGAACATTGAGCCTCAAGCTTTTAGATTAAGCACTCACTTCTTGCCTCCGGTTTCCTGACATTATATCTTAGTTATCTACAAAATTTTTGTATCAACTCATCCAAGAGTACATGATAATATATCTCTATATCTGAATGTTTTGCCTTTATTTTGGTTTCATTGCCATCCATTCCAAAAATTTCATTGTTAATTTTCAAGTAGGAATTAGCATTTTCATCACTAACAATGTAGATTGTGTAATCTACTACAGTGATTGAACCTTTTGTCCAATCTAGATAACACCACATTGTGGTGCTAGTGATCATATTTAGATTTGCATCCCACAACAGAAATTAAAATTCTCCCTTTGGTGTAGCAAGGCATATCAGTATGTATCAGCCACAAAGGACCTCTACACTTACTGACAAACTAATAATTCTATTACATTGCCACTGCCTACACAGTGCCGTATCATTTGGCACCAACCAAATGATATGTTTCATCTTGTAGAAGCTTTCAATTCATTTAGCTTCTCTGTTTCATTGTTTCATCCATGGATAGGATTCTATTAAACGTTGTCTTCCAATGCCAACAACAATTCTTGCAAATTCTTGGGTGGCAACTGCGGCTCTGCATTTGAAGCTCTGGGAGCAAGACTAGGATAGATCCTTTCCAAATAGTGCTCACTGATCCATCTGTCTTTTCCAAAGTTTGTAGTTTTTCCATCCCAATACTCCATCCACAAGAATCCCTCATAACCTTCTCTGTGTCCAGTCCGTGTCCAATCCTTTTTACAAATCTGACATTTTTATGTTGGAGTTCTCTTGATCATAGTGTAAGGACTTGGGGCACTGTCTCAAAAGACTAGCATTCTAGGTGAAGTTGCACAAATTCTTATATACTCAAAATCATGTCCATGTCTAGCTGATGTGAGATTATTTGTTTGACATCCAACTCAATAATCCTCCCTCAAACAAAGAGTTTCCCTGCAAGCTCATTTTTTCTTCACACCTAGAAGACCATATCTCCATCGAGATCACAACTTTTCACCGAGCGGAGGGCGGGCACGTCTTATGTGAAGCACAAATTGCAGCATATTACTTTTCTTCACTGTGCGGATGGCGGACATGCCTTACGAAGTAGAAGCACCGCTGCCAAATCCTTTAGAGCCCAACTAGCTTTACAGGAGCCTATTGCGCCTTTTATTCCCTGGGCGATTGAACTTTGTTGATATGTCTTTAATGAATAAACCAATCTTAGACATTTTCTCTAAATCAATTAGCCACCCTATGAAGATCTTAGCCACCCTATGAAATTTCTAACCACCCTAAAAGTCATCAATAATCACTTTATGAAAATCTTAGCCGCCCTATGAAGATCATAGCCACCCTATGAAGATCTTAGTCACCTTGATGTATGTGTAGGGTGAAGTGATGAAGGGGTTTAGAAATTTTGCCTATAAATAGACATCACATTGCATGAGATTTCAAGAGTAAGGAAGTGGGAAGAGAGAGTTGCTAAAAATTGTATTGTTCTCTCATTTCTCTTGTCATTTATCTTCCTTTCGTTAAACTCTAGTGAGTTGGATTTCATTGGGCTTGGGTGAGTGAGATTAGAGTTGTAATCTCTTGTATTCTCTCCTTTTGATTAGTCAATTTCTCTTCCTGTCTTCTTCCGTGGACGTAGGTCATATTGACCAAATCACGTTAAATACTGGTATACTGTCCTCTTTGTTTTATTAGCTTATATTGCTATTTGTCTCTTTTTATACTTGTCATCTCTTGCATTAGAAGCTCACTGTTACAACAAACTTCACCCACCCACACGGCTAAGTTCGAGGCACGACTCTGATACCAATTGTAAGGAATTGGGACACTATCCAAAAAGACTAGTCTTCTAGCTGGAATTGCTCAAATTCTTATATACCTAAGATCATCTCCATGTCTAGCCGATGTGAGACTATTTGTTTGACATCCAACTCAACACATAGTCTATTCAAGATCTTGGCATAATATTTTTGCTTACATTCAACCCATGGTAAGTTGTTTCCTGTCAAAATCTTCCCCACGAATTAGTGATAAGGGTAATATTGAAGTTTGATAGATCAACTACTCTAATGCCTCCACCTTCATTTCCTTTGCAAGCACTCTTTCCAAAGGAAAGTAGACTAATAATTGTCATTTTTCCCCCTAAATTAACCATTTTGGCAATTTGTAAAAAGCCATCCAGTAGGAATGAAGTGCTGATATGACAGAATTTATCAATGCCAGCCTGCCTTCTGGTGACAATAAATAGAGAAATGATAATTGGCAGGAGAAAGACTCATACTATGAGAATTGATTCACACAAACCCTACCTCAAATATGTAGATTTTTTTTATTAGCTTCCTTCCCCTCTTCTTTTACCCATATTTTAAAACGTAATATTCCCCTATCTAGGTGTAAGCTTTTAGTAATCTTGATTTTCTGTCGCAGAGAGAGTTTAACTGATCTCATGTCTCTTATATTAACTTTTTTCCATCTCCTAAAAAGCATCATTTACTTGGGAATAGTTGTGCGCGCCGAAGGATCCTCTGAGATAAATATTATATTTTAAACTCTTGAAACATATAATAATTGAATCTTCATGATGAGTTAGCATCAGCATTAGATTATATATCATATTCATCATGTAAAGGTAATAGTCATTGCAAACTTAGCAAACTGTGTGGAAAAAAATCTTATAGTTCCTTTTGCAGTAGTTCCAATGTTTCAGCTGATATGTTTTAGATAAATGAAACATTCAATTCACATCAATGAAAACAACAGTAATTTGTTTTTTTTGCTTCCTTTGTCCAGCCTCTGCCATGTTCACTTTTGTATCATTTTATCTATATTTTATTTTTGTGAAGTAAATAAATTGGTATTAAAACTTCTAAGAGCCCACAAAGTTTGCAGCAAATGATCAAGAAAACCATCTTCCTGTCATAGCAATGAACAAGCAAATCATCTTTGTCTGCAGTGAAAACTCTTGTTTGTGGACCAACTGTCAACTCTCTCTCATTTGAGTTTCTAAATCTATTGATATTTTTCTACACATATCCTTGTCAATACCTGTAGCTGGAGTACTAACAAATAGAACAAATACCATATCGTTCGCATATTTCAGACCCCTGGAGTAGATGATCAAGCACTTGAAAAAATTCAGAAAAATGTAGATATTCTTTTTTCCTCCCTTTCTTTTGAGAACAGAAAAACAGATAAAATTGACATGCTATTTAGATTATATGGCCTATAGGTTCAGTATTGAGACACCGCTGAAGTAACCGAAACCAACAAGAGGGCAATCTTGTGTGAAATATTTCATGCTTCATTCATATGATAATATGCAAATTACAAATTCAGTAGCTGAGGTTCTGTGCTGAACATCAGGTTGCCCGAATTCCATTTGACTGAACTGACGTTGAGAAGGAATTCCTACCCAGACAAAAGGAGGGTTCCAACTAAGCATTTTGGTACATATTTGTAACAAGCAAATCTTACAATTTGTAGTTTACTTAGTTCAATGCTGCAAGATATTGAGATAAAATTTACAATTCTGGAGGCCGATAACCATATGGATTCTTGCTTGCCCAGTTCCATTGGTCCCTGCACATCTGCTCTATGCCGTATCTTGCTCTGTAAATAGTATGAATAATGACTCAGTCACCCTTCAAAAAGTTATATGTAAGGAGATTCACAAATATCAATGTTAATGCATAGATAACTGCAATAAATCCGAGATTCCCTAACAAAGATTTAAATGCAAATTAATTATCCTGCAGAGATTCTCACGTCTCCCCCAATTCTTTTCTTTTTTCTTTTTTTGAGGAAAACTCCCAATCCTTTCTTTGCTCCCCTTTCTTTCAGTAACCAATCAAGGGAAAAACAATTTCATAACTCACTCTCCTTACAGTCATTTAGAACCTAATTAACCTTATAGTAATGCTGTACTGACAAGATATGTCTCAGAAACCGTTATACCTTGTTTTGTTGCATAGAAAGTGATGATAAAGAAAAGCCAGAATAGAACGAAAAACCAATTTCTTTCTTTAATTTCACCGAGGAAAATTTAAGTGATGTGAATATTAGTTAAGAGTGCAAATAATCTAGAAATTACTTCTCCTTCACCGACATTAAGACTTAAAAGGGAAAGCATTTTCTTGACTCGCTTTCATATTCTTTGGCACGTTCACGACATCTATTGGAACAAATAATATCCTTCACAAAAGATTTATGAACTTGTAGGGTGAGTATGTGAAGAAGTTACCTCCACCCAAGTTCTTTTTGGGCTTTCTCTGTGGAGGCATATACAACTGTAGCATCTCCTGGCCTCCTTGGGCATAACTTGGTGGGAATTTTCTAAAAGTTGATAAAAGAATAAAAATATAAATGTGGTGCTTATTTTGGGCGACGAACAAATATGCCATCAGATCAACTTACCTTGCCCGCTGCCTTTTCAAATGCCGCAACCATTTCAAGCACAGACACTCCACATCCAGTCCCAAGGTTGTAAGCAATACAACCTGAAAAATACCAACTCAACACGGTTGAAAAAACAGAAAAAATGCAGACTCTAAGCAATAGTCAAACATAAGTTTGTAAGGCAAAAAGTTTACCAATATTTTCTTCAGCAAAAAGCTTTTGCAGTGCTGATATATGGCCATCAGCAACATCCATGACATGGATATAATCTCGAATCTAGTAAAGAAGAGAAGATAATGAGTAATTCTATGGTGAACTCTGCTTTAGAGAATGTTCTCTCTCGACAAGGTCAATGGAACTTTTCTTTTGAGAGAAACGTTGGAAGGTGAATTCTGTGTAGCATGAACACTTTTATCATGGACCAGTTGTGTGAGAAATGTCGACATGTGTCTGATACCTCACACTACTTGGACACTCCTCACACACTTCTTAGATGAATCCTCAATTAAATAGTTTTTTTTTATATTTAAGACACTTATTGGACACATACCTTAAATTTCTCATACAAAAATTTGAGTCTTCAATTATTTGGAATACACTTCAAAAAGAACAAGAAAAATAACAATTTCAGGGTATTTGTAGTGTACATACCGCAGTGCCATCTCTTGTTGGATAATCATAACCATATACATTCAACACAGGCAGTCTGCCGACAGCAACTTGCTGGATATAAGGCATCAGGTTATTGGGTATACCCTTCGGATCTTCACCAATTTGCCCACTCTCATGAGCTCCCACAGGGTTGAAGTATCTCAACAATATAACGCTCAAGTCTGGGTCAGCGTGTTGAATGTCTCGAGCTATCTCTTCAAGGAAAAGCTATCAAAAATCAAACAGAGCAAGTCAGAAAGCTATATGAGCATTCACCAATGGATTCAATGAAAGGCTTACAATCATAAACACAAGGATGAATGTGTATGGGACAGAATGCTTCCCGTTCAAAAAGGCACACAACGGACTGCTGACCCTACCTTAGTCCTACCATATGGATTCATTGCCTTTAGTTCGAAGTCTTCAACACATGGAATTTTCTCGGGCTGCCCGTAAACAGTAGCAGACGAGGAAAATACCATCTGGATCAGAGAACACGATATAGCATACATCAGAAGTCTTAAAGAAGTAGAATAGAGGAAAGCCTCAAAGCTATCTTCATGGCTATACTAGTTAGTGGCTACCATGTTGATTGTCTGAATTGTTTTAATTTATGAAAGACAATTTAAACAAAAGCGGGATATTCACAAGATAACATGCTAACACAATCTTAGAAGATATGAACAAAAGAATAGGAGGGGGAAAAAAAAAAAGAAATAACAAACAAACTAGAACACAGCTTCACTCTTCTCTTCAAAATCACTCACCGTGAAATCTTTGTATAAGATTTTGGGCAATGAGGTTAAATGCCCCTATCAAGGCTGGAGCTTTTTTCTTGTTTGTCACAGAAAGATATTTCCCAGATTTGAGGTAATTTAATGCGGTTAAGGTGACATGATCCTACTGATACCGTCATGTGTGTACGAACCGGTGAGTCAGGTCAGTGGATTATTTGCTAAAACAGTTTGGATGCACAACTTATATAAATTTAATGGTAAGGGTTACCTAGGATCTGTTAAAAGCCTGATGGAGAAGTGGAAAGAAGAAATGCATATTATCTCTTGGGGCATATGGTTGGCAGGAAATTTTAGAAATTTTGGTACAAAAAGAAATGCATATTATCTCTTATATTCCTAACTACTACACCTGGGCTTCCGTTAGAGCAGAAAACCCCAAGAAGAAAATCAAGGAGACGTTGCCAGATTGTTGACGAGATACCAATGGAGGACCACGAGAGCCCTCACGGGCAAAGCAATAAGTACGCTGTGGGTAGTGCTTCATCTTCAGAAGAATGAAACATCCATCCTTTACCGAGCTTAGGGTCACTTTTGTGCATGTTTGATCAAGCATGATTGTATGTTTCTATATATAGATGTATGGACTATTTCATATATTTCGACTTTTATCCTTCTGCATTTGGGTCACACTTGTTAGACCTGACAAAGGATGCTTTGTTATGCATCTTTGCGGATTTTTGACATGCATAAAATTTGTAAGTTAAGTGTATATCTGGCTCGAATCATTTAGATTGGGGAATTTGACTGTGTTAACACAAAGACTGGAATACATAATTATGCATTTGGGACAAACTTGAACAGATAAAAGATAGTATATGTGCTTTGCATCAAACAGAAATAAAACATAAAAATCTCACAATAATCAAAGTAACTTGAAGGAGAAAGAGACCTTTTTACAGCCGTATTTAGCCATCAACTCGTACAAATTTATCGTGCCAATCAAATTGTTATTGTAATAGAGAAGAGGCTTCGCGACGCTCTCACCAACAGCTTTGAGACCAGCAAAATGAATCACAGCATCATATCTGTCCCCAAAAAATTAACAAAAGCTGCTATCATCAAAGATGATAATGTCATGATAGTGCTCTACAACAATGGCATCTTTTCCATTATAAAAGATATAGTTTTTCTTACACAATGACCCATTTCAATGATCAAACATAAACGTAAGGTATTAAGACAAACTCTTTCAAGGACCCCAAATTCAAAAACAAATCATTTAAATTGAAATAAAACAAAAAGGAGAAAACGGAAATATTAAGACAAATTCAAAGGACCTCAAATTCAAAAACAAATCATTTAAATTGAAAGAAAAACAAATAGGAGAGAAAAGGAAAGGTGAGATCTAACCTTGCTTGAGAGAAGACCCTCTCTAAGTCCTCCTTGTTCCTTAGATCTCCCTGAAACAGTGACAACAATACCAATTAATTTCTTTAAAAAAAACAAAATTTAAGCAACAAATCAGCTACGAGAATGTGAAGTGAAGTGATCATGACCAGGTAAAATTGAAGATTTGGGGCGAGATTGGGGCCTGCAAGACCTCTGACCCTCTCCACTGCCTCTTCACAAGAGTTGTCAAGGTTGTCAATGATGGAGACAATGAACCCTTCCTTGAGGAGCTGAAGCACAGTGTGGGACCCAATGAAGCCTGCCCCTCCAGTCACCAGTATCCTCTTCTCCTTCCTCTTATCTTCTGCAGCCATGAGAGAGAGAGAGAGAGAAGGGTTTTCTGGAGTTCGCCTTGACTCTATATATGTAAATGGTAGTGGAGTGAGTTAGAGGAGGTAGATTTTAAGAGCATGTGAAAAAATGGAATGGTTAATTAACGAATTTATTGCCAGATATAGATGGCATCACATGCTTTCAATTGGGGAGAGGACAAAGGTCTGTAGTTTGGAGAAAGAGCAGCGGTTACGGTAGTTTAGCGTTGAGTATTGATCGGTTCGGTTCAGTTTATATTAATTTTTATAAAATCGAATCGAACTATTAGACTTAGTAACTGAATCGAACTGAATCGACTCAGTTCGGTTCGGTTTTTCGATTTTTTTGGTTAGGCCAATATATTGCCATCATTTCTTGCATTTTTTAATCATCATAATATTATCATCCTTTAATATTCTATTTCAAATATCTATTACTCAAATTAAAAATGAGAAAAAGACTCTAATCTTAATGTAAATTAAAAATTTCATATTCTAAAACTTTTACACTATATTTCAGCTCTTATATCAAATCTCATATAATTATTACTAACTTTTAATGATAAGGATGAAAAAAAGAACTATATTAATATAAATATTATTCTCAATTGTGATAATGTACTTAACATAACTTTCACATATTCAACATAAAAAAGATGGTATTACTAAAAGTAATGAGATAAGCTTCCATCAGTTTTTTTTTTATGAACTATATGATTCACTAAATTGAATTTGAGTAAGATGATATATAGGGTGAGAGATTCGGTTCGGTTCGGTCGGATTCGAGTTTTGAAACACAAATCTGAAACCTGACCGAATTAGAGCGGTTCGGTTCGGTTCAGGCTCGGGTTTCGATTTTTGATCAGTTATTTCGGTTATAACCGAACTCTGCTCACCCCTAGTTAGGGTGACGACAACAGCAGGGGAGCGGATTTTGCCAACAAATAAAAATGAGGAAGGCACCCCCACAAGTAATTACAAGGGAACAACATTTCCACCTCAAAAAAGTGATAAAAACATCTTAGGAATAAGGCACCCCATTATTTGATAGAGGCACTCCACCTAAAATGAAAAATGGCCAAAGAATTCTTCTCCTCCTCCTTTCCCTTCCCATGCTGGTGACCCCAGCCTCCCCCTCGCCGGCGATCACCTCCTTCCCCGACCTCCCCCCTCGCTGACGAACCCCCTCCCTTCCCGGTAAACTCACTCCCTTCCCGGCCTCCCCCTCTCCTCCCCTCCCCTCGACCCCTCCCCTATTGTCATCTATCTCCCGACCTTCTCCCGGCCTTCCCCTCCTCCCACCTCCCCCAACCGCCCCCTCCTCTCCGCCAACTGTTTGGCCAAAATTCGGCTGAATAGATCAGAGTTTGTTCGATCAGATCTGGCCGAATAGCTGGGGCCTGGGGGTAGAGGTGTCATCGGGGCAGGTCGATCCGCTTTGAACCGCCCCGATTCGCCCTGAGTTGCATGTCGTCTCGTATTCGCCCCGTTCCGGGGCGGGCCAGGGCGACTCAACTAGTCCCGTGTAAACAGTGAAATCACCTAGAGGGGGGTGAATAGGTGATATGGCTAATCTAGAAACTAAATGCGGAAGCTAAAAACTATTTTGCAACACACTTAGTACAACACACAAGTGTAGCCGAATTCCATGTTAAGGGCTCTGGACTAACTCCTCTTGATTCCCCTAGATATGGGTTGAGGTGATATATGAAGCTCTTGTGGTTAAGTACAAGTGAGGCACACACAAGCAAACCAAGCATATAAATGATATAGCAATATGACACAATGCAAGGCACAACACAAGTAATGAATGATATGAATGAAGAATGATGCTTTGCACAAATAAAAGAGAGAGAGAGTTAGAGAGACAATGGATCAAACGCAAACACAAGGATATGTTTCGAGATTCGAGCCCCTAGCTCTACGTCCCCGCCTTCACCGAGAACGATTTCTAATCCACTATCTTGTCCACTGAGGACTCCCACCGAGGGAACCTCCACCGAGGAGGATTTGTACAACCGGGAGTACCGAACTCCTCTCTCAAACACTGCCTCACAACCGAGGAGTAGGCCCGTAGCCAAACAACCACAACACTTCTACCGAAGAGGGTTACAACAAACTCCACCTCTCACTAGAGGGAGCAAACACCACTCCGATCAACCTCTACCAAAGAGGGATACACAAATACAAGGAGGGTTTACAACTTGGTGGTATCTTTCAACCACAAACAATCTCTTTTCCACAAAATAAAGATCCTAATAGAATAGGATAGAAGATATAGCTCAAGTGGATATCAAGGTGTTTTTGGAAATCAAATAACAAAGAAAAAACTACTTGAAAAATCTCTTGTAGATGATAGAAATGAAAATCCAAAACAATATCCCAAAAACTTAGTTTTCTTTGATTTTCAAAACTCTTGAAAAACAATAAGGATGAATTCTTTTAAGCTCTAAAACACTTCTTAAACTTGTAAAAAACACTTCAGAAAAGTAGGGATTTTTGCTCTTAAAAATCTTATACAAAACCCCCAAGAAATGGGGCTTAAATAGCCTCCTCCAAAAACTAGCCGTTTGGCTGATCTGTCAGCCAGACAGGCTGGCGGTCGACCGACCGGTCGACCGCCAACGGTCATAAATATGACCGTTGGAGGAACCGGGTCGACCGCCCGGATACAGAGAGTAGAAGCTCTCTGGTCCGGTCGACCGCCCGGATACAGAGAGCAAGGCTCTCTGGTCCGGTCGACCGCCCGGTCGACCGGCCCACTGTGCCAACAGACGTGCACAGGTCTGTGCACGTCGGTCGACCGCCCGGATACAGAGAGCAAGGCTCTCTGGTCCGGTCGACCGGCCCACTGTGCCAGCAGACGTGCACAGGTCTGTGCACGTCGGTCGACCGGATCCTGGCTCGGTCGACCGTGCGGTCGACCGACCTGGCCTGTCAGCACAGTTCTAGGTCAGAAACTGGGTCAGAAAACATGTTAAAAATATTTCTAAAAATTCTTTTAAATCTTGTAAAAATCTCCAAAAATAGTTTTATCATTTTACATTGATATATAAACATGTGATAAAAATTTCAACTCAAATATCAAGCAATTTGAACTATTTTTGTGTCTTATCATTTTTACCAAAAACCAAAACTTGTATTTTATCAAACTTGGATTTTTCAATACATGAATAAGAAAGTCAAAATAAGTTTGTTTAAAAGTTAAGAATGCATGTATAGAATGAAACTACTATACATAAGCCAATTAAACTTGTTTTGATCAACTATTCATGAAAACAGATATTGGTTAAGCCAAAAACGAAAAACCAATATCCAAACATAAAACGTGTGTGTTGTGCACTTGAGCATATAAACTATACTAAGCTTTACAAATGGATCTAAACACACTAAACATTAGGATACCTAAGTCTTCTTGACGATCTTCATCTTCAAGTCGACTCGGTCCAAACTCCGTGATCCAACGAGCATGGCTATGAATGATCTTGACGCTCGGGCTCGGGAATCACCAAGTGAAGGCTTCCAAACTCCTCTTTTTGAAGCAATCACCAACTAATATCTTGTTACATGATCTGAAACTAAAATCACAAGATTATTAGTAAACATAACTGCATGAGTTAATCATCATCAAAACTAGAGAGGAAGGCCTCCGGGCCAACAATCTCCCCCTTTTTGATGATAACAAAACTCATGGAGTTATATATGCATGGATTAAAGTTAAGCTTCAAAGAAGCTCCCCCTTAACTCATGCATAAACAAATAAACATAAATATGCAATGAATTATGAAACATGAAACATGCATAGATATGCATAAACAATAAAAGGCTCTAGATACCAATGAAATTTTCAAAAACAAATAAACATGCTCTAGATACCAATTAAACTTAATATATGCAAAACCATAAATATGCATATAAAAAGAAGAGTTTGAGTTTATATGCATATTAAACTCTCAAATAATTCTCCCCCTTTTTGTCAATCATCAACAAAGGGGTAAAAATCAAAACAATAAATTTTTCTCCCCATTATGTTCGAAACAAAGAATCAACAAAAGGGTAAAAACCAAAACAATAAAAACAATGTTTTGACCCTTTTTGTCTAAATAAAAATAAAGTCTATAAGGGGTGACTTTAAACATGATACCAATTAAAAAATATGTCAATGAAGTGCCTCTTGATACCAATTTAAAAATGAAAACAACATCTTGATACCAATTGAAATAATTGTTCATTTTAAATATATGATATCAATTGAAATTATTATTTTCTATCATAAAGTAAGGGAACAAAATACCAATTGAAAACTAAAATATGAGTTTTCTCCCCCTTTATGAAAAACCAACTAAAAACATGCATAAGCTTGTTTAAGGATACCAATTGAAAACTAATCAATTGAAACATGATATTCATTTAAACATTCAAGCTTAAGCATAAACAAAATATATTTGTATGAAAAATTTAATACCAATCGAAATTGATACTATTGGAATTGAAAGCATACATACATACAGACATATATGAGTAAACAAGAAAGGTCAAAATTGATACCAATTGAAAGAATCCAATGATACCAATTGAAACAACAATAATATCAAAGTATAACTCATATAACCTATCCTCCCAATCATATTCAAGTTTAAAATGATTTTCACTATAAAGCATACATGAGCATGATCGCCCATCCATCCGCCTGTGGAAGGTAGGGGTTTTCAAAAATAGGATTGAAAAATAGAATATGTTTGAAAACATCTGCCATAACGAAGAATACGAACTAGTTAAATGAAAAACTTGTTAACTAGTGCGAAATCCTTCAAGCAACGAATAAAACATAAATGTTTTTCATAAAACATGAATTTCACAAGATAGTCAACACTCATAATCAATGAAGCATAAATATAACTCACGAAAAACAAAACATGAGTAAACAAGAAATGTGAGTGTACAAATACAATGTGAAGAACATGATTATGAAAGAATTCAATTTAGCTCAATATTCCTTGAAACAAGAAAATCATCAAAACTTATTTAATCTTCAAGGTATATGTATGTCTTATACAAACTAAAGTATACATACATATCCAAACACAACGAGTCCACAAAGATATATGCATGAAGGCACGTGGCTCAAAAGGATATACATGTATATCTAATAGTTTGGACAAGATAGACATATACATGAAGTTAAACAAGAAATCATAAAACAAATTCAAAAATGGGAATACAAGTTTAAAATGCATGGATCATCAAAACTAGACTATACTAGCACATCTAATGGGTTCAAATAAGCATCCAAGCTCAAACATATAAAGATTTATTTGTGGCCCACTATATGTACAAGTATATACCAAGTTTTAATGAAAACTAACATCTAAACATGTAATCAACGCATGAAGCATAAAACATGATAAACATAAACATGATCATTATGAAAATCCACATGTTATTAGGGCTATGATAAACATGATAGCTAAACAATGTACGAGAACACAAAATAATTGTCCATATTAAACATGGGTGTCTCAAAATGCTATACATGTATGTCAATGATCTAATAATCATGCATTATCATGATAATCTATAAACATCCAAAACATGCTATAAACAATGAATATGTCTTTTTTTTTTTTTAAATCAGCTATGTTAGAACCCTCCCCCACACTTATCTCATGCATTGTCCCCAATGTATGAAAGAAATGTATAATTGCATGAAATAAAATGGAAAGGAGGAAAGTTACTGATACACTGGGTCAAAAAGACCCATTACCGTTACCGTTTCATCTACCGGCACCGATTCCAAGAAAGGTTTAAGGCGTTGACCATTTACCTTAAAGTCATTTTCATTCTTGGGGTCACTGATCTCAACTGCGCCGTGTGGAAACACGGTCTTTACAACGAACGGCCCAGTCCATCGTGATTTCAATTTTCCTGGGAAAAGATGAAGCCTAGAATTGTAGAGTAGACTTTTTGACCAGGGACAAAGGTTTTTCTTATGATGTGCTTGTCATGGAAAATCTTCACTCTATCTTTAGTGATCCTAGCATTTTCATAGGCCTCATTTCTCAATTCCTCCAATTCGGAAATTTGTAATTTCCGAAGGTCACCGGCCTTAGTCAAATCGAAATTAAACTGCTTGATTGCCCATAAGGCTCGGTGCTCTAACTCAACGGGCAAGTGACAAGGTTTGCCATAGACTAACCTATAGGGAGACATTCCTAAAATCGTCTTGAAAGCGGTCCTGTAGGCCCATAGAGCATCTACAAGTTTTAAGGACCAATCTTTCCGGTTTTGGTTCACAGTTTTCTCCAATATAAGTTTGACTTGTCTATTTGAAACCTCAACTTGCCCACTGGTTTGAGGATGATATGGTGTGGACAACTTGTGAGTTATGGCATACTTTCGCATAAGGGCTTTAAAAGATCTATTGCAAAAGTGGGTGCCATTATCACTGATGATAGCACGAGGGGTTCCGAAGCGGGAAAAAATGTTCTCTCTCAAAAACTTTATGACAACTTTGTTATCATTAGTTTTACAAGGAATGGCTTCTACCCACTTGGACACGTAGTCCACAGCAACCAATATGTATTGGTTCCCAAATGAGTTAGGAAATGGACCCATAAAGTCGATGCCCCAAACATCAAAGAGTTCTATTTCTAGAATTGGGTTGAGGGGCATCATATTTCGATGTGAGATCCTACCTACCATTTGGCATCTAGGGCACGTCTTGCAAAAATCATAGGCATCCTTGAATAGAGTGGGCCAATAAAACCCGCTTTGTAGCACCTTTTCAGCAGTCTTGCGGGGACCAAAGTGTCCACCGCATGCAAGTTCGTGACAAAAGGACAGAACACTCCTAACCTCCTCATCGGGAATGCATCTCCTAATAATTTGGTCGGAACAGTACTTGAAAAGATACGGTTCCTCCCAAAAGAAATACCGGACTTGGGATAAGAACCGGTAAACATCATTTTTGGACCAATGAGACGGAGTTTGGTTTGTGACTAAGTAGTTCACTATATCAGCAAACCAAGGTTCCCTAGAGATAGCTAAGAGATGTTCATCAGGAAAATCCTCATTGATGGGTAATTCGTTGCATGGAGAATTGGGAATCCGTGAGAGATGGTCAGCAACGATATTTTCTACACCTTTCTTGTCTCAAATTTCGAGATCAAATTCTTAAAGAAGGAGGATCCAACGAATGAGTCGGGCCTTGGCATCCTTCTTCATCATGAGATACCTAAGTGCAGAATGATCGGTGAAGATGGTAGTTTTGGACCCTAGTAGGTAGGGACGAAACTTCTCTGAGGCAAACACTACTGCCAAGAATTCCTTCTCGGTTGTAGTGTAGTTCAGTTGAGCGTCATTGAGAGTCCTACTAGAGTAGTAGATCACATGCTGCTTGCTATCAGTACGTTGTCCTAGGACAGCGCCTATGGCAAAATCAGAAGCGTCGCACATAATCTCAAACGGCTTAGACCAATCCGGGGCAGATATGATTGGTGCAGAAATCAGCTCTCTCTTAAGCTTCTCCCAAGAAGTGATGCAGTCAGCATCGAAAGTGAAGGACACATCCTTAGCTAACAGATTAGTCAAGGGCCTAGCAATTTTGCTAAAATCCTTGATAAATCTTCGGTATAATCCAGCGTGTCCTAAGAAGGATCTAATGTCCTTAACGCATTTGGGCATGGGGAGCTTAGCAATAACCTCGATTTTGGCTCTATCCACTTCTATTCCTTTCTTGGATATTTCATGACCCAAGACAATTCCATGTTTCACCATGAAGTGGCATTTCTCCCAGTTTAGTGTCAAATGTTTTTCAGCACAACGTTGGAGGACGAGTTCAAGATGGTGGAGACATTGAGTGAATGAATCTCCGTAGATGGAGAAATCATCCATGAAGATTTCTAAGAAGCGCTCTACCATGTCAGAGAAAAGACTCAACATGCAACGTTGAAACGTTGCTGGGGCATTGCATAAGCCGAATGGCATTCGACGATAAGCAAATGTCCCAAATGGACAGGTAAACGTGGTCTTTTCTTGGTCCTCAGGAGCGATAGGGATCTGGTTATAGCCCGAGTAACCGTCCAAGAAGCAGTAGTACTCGTGACCTGCTAAACGTTCAAGCATCTGATCAATGAAGGGAAGTGGAAAGTGGTCCTTACGAGTTGCAGCATTTAGTTTCCTATAGTCAATGCAAACTCGAATCTTCGTGGGAAGTCGAGTTTGAACCAACTCTTTGTTCTCGTTTTCCACTACGGTGAAACCAGATTTCTTTGGGACCGCGTAGACAGGACTGACCCATTGGCTATCCGAAATGGGATAAATTATCCCATTGTCTAAGAGTTTTATGATTTCAGCATGAACAGCCTCTTGCATTATAGGGTTTAACCTACGCGGCTCTCTCAGGCTTAGATGGGTTGATTGATGGATGTTGAACGATGGTTGGACTTAATCCCTTGATATCAGTCATAGTCCACCCGATAGCTTCCTTATGTTTTCTTAGAATATCTTTCAAATCTTTTTCTTCCCCGTCATTTAAATGGGAGGCAATGATGACGGGAAAGGTCTCTTGTTCGCCTAGATAGGCGTACTTGAGATGCGCAGGAAGGGCTTTCAATTCTAAGGAGAGGAAGGCTCACTAGAAGGACTAGTCAAATCTGTTGGCTCCATAGTTGGTGAAATCGGGTTTGAAGCCCAATTCACGGCAGAATCTACCACCTGATCGAGATTAAAGTCATCAGACTCTAACTCGAAGTCAATCTCCATTTCTGATTCCAATTCTTCCCCGTGTTCACTTGTCAAGTTCTCAATTTGGTTTACTTCAAAAGTTTGGTCCTCGATGTCACGGGGTTGTTTTCCTAGATGGAAGACATTGACTTCTTTAGTCATGTCTCCAAAGGTTAACCTCATAGACCCATTCCTGCAATTGATGATGGCATTAGCAGTGGCAAGGAATGGTCGACCTAGGATGACCGGAGTTTGAGCCCTACGATTGGAGTTGGACACAGGTTGTGTCTCCAAAACTATGAAATCTACAGGGTATATGAACTCCCCTACCCGAATCAGGACATCGTTAATTTCCCCTTTTGGAACTTTAACAGAACGGTCAGCCAGTTGGATGGTGACTCGAGTTGGACTAAGGTCACCCAACCCGAGTTGTTGATAAACAGAGAATGGAAGCAAGTTGATACTTGCTCCCAAGTCAAGAAGTGCACGACTAATCTCGGCTTGTCCTATTGTGCAGGCAATGGTAGGGCTACCTGGATCTTTGTACTTGACAGGGATAGGACCCGAAAATAGCTCACTAATATTAGTGGCTAGGAAGACTTTCTTAGGAACATTAGTCTTTCTCTTCTTGGTGCACATGTCCTTAAGAAACTTAGCATAGGAAGGAACTTGTTGGATGACATCAAGAAGTGGCACATTTATTTTCACTTGATTAAACATCTCTATTATCTTGTCCATGTGCGGATTTTGCTTATTGTTTTTCAGCCTATTCGGAAATGGTACTATAGGCTGGTGCACCTGGCTGGCTGACTTGTCTTTTTCAGACTCGTCAGATTTGGAAGAGCTTGGATTGGATGAGGTGGAAGCTTGATTGTGGTTGTGCTGAATAGGATTGGTGGGTGTTGACACTTGGTTATCAACTTTCTTTCCTGACCTCAATGTATGCACAACATTACATTGATTGAATGAAGGATCCTCAGCCAAATGAGCTTGTTGGGAATTCCTCGGATTGGTGACTGGCTGACTAGGCAGGGTACCCTTTTGTCTCTCATTCTGTGGGTTGGCTAGTTGGCTCATTTGAACCTCTAACCTCTGAATGGTTTGCATGAGAGTGTCTTGATTTTTCATATATCTCTCCATGTTCCTTTCAAAGTCAGTCATTCTCCTTTCCAATTGAGGATTCTGGAAGGAGGATTGTGGAGATTGGTTAGGAAAGTTCTGTTGATAATTTGGAAAGCTTGGTGGATGGTTGGGAGAATTATGATGGAAATTGGAGAAGTTGGGTTGATGATTGGAAGAATTGTTACCTTGAAGGAAGTGGTTAGCATGATTGGATCGTGAATGGTCATTGTTGTTCTGGCTCCATGAGAAATTTGGGTGATTTCTCCAGCCGGGATTGTACGTTGGGGCGTAAGGGTTATTGTTCGGCCTTGAAAAGGCCGCATTCATCGGTTCGTGGTAGGATTGCTGAGCTTGAAACACTGGGCATTCCTCAAACACATGGTTCATGGCTTGACAATAAGTGCAGCCCGGGGGTGGAAATTGGTTCGGGCTGACTTGATTGACTGGACTTGGTTCTTTTGTCTCTAGAGCTTCCAGTCTTCTAGCTAAATTAGCTAACTTAGCCTCATTAGCGATGGACGATTCTATGGAATGGAGACCTCCTTTCGAAGAGATGGAGTTAGGATTCTTAGGGGTCTCACTCGCAGATTCCCATTGGATGGTTTTCTCAGCTAAATTTTCATACAAATCCCATCCCTCATCTTCATCTTTCTGCAAGAAACCCCCTTGGCACATACTTTCTAGGAGGGTTTTGGTAGAATAGTCTAAACCGTCATAGAGAATTTAGCATTGTCGCCATTTCTCTATTCCATGATGTGGACATTGGACAAGGAGGTCCTTAAAGCATTCAAAGTACCTCCAGAACGGTTCACTAGGCTCTTGCTTAAATTGCATGATCGTCTTCCTAATGAGAGCGGTTTTATGGATAGGATAGAATTTCTTCAAGAAGACCTTGATGAAACCATCCCAAGATGTGATGGAACCGGCTGCTAAGCTGTAGAGCCACTTTTTTGCTAGGTCCTTAAGTGCAAACGGGATAAATCTCAACCTAATAGCATCGTCTACAAGGTGTGGGATTTTCATCATAAGACATACTTCCTCAAATTCTCTTATGAAGAAGTAGGCATCTTCGGACTCTAGACCATGAAATTTGGGGAGTGTGTTGATGAATTGAGGCTTGAGCTCAAAATTGTATTCACCAACCGATGGAAGTGAGATGCATGATGGAAGTGAGGTCCTAATGGGGTAGAACCTATCCTGCAGTGATGTGGATTGAGCCATTACCGGATCTGGTCTTGGTTCAAACTTAGGTGGTGATGTGTGTCTAGTCAACCTAGATGAATTAGGGTCTCTCGACCACACTTGCATACACAATCACAGTCACAATCACAACAAGTTCAAACAGCGTCAACAATAGAAATCAACCAAGCCTAGTCTAAGGTATCCTTGACCTAGACAACTCCTAACTGGTTGATTGTCCACAAGAGGTAGAATGTAGACCTTGACCACAAGCTAATCAGTCAGGTCGGGGCAAGAGTGGTGGGAGGTTTTCCGTCAAATGACGTTCCTTAATTAAATAACCACAACTCTTTGGGCTTTCGGCCCTCAATCCCTTTCCTTGACACTGATTTTACAGGAGTCAATTTCCAACACTTTTCCTCTTTAGGATAATCTCCTATTGAGTTCGAGATGTCCCTAAGGCCAACGTCTATCAAATTTTAATTAGGCTTAGGTTGTGCGTGCTTGGAGATGGTTTGTGGGCTAAGGAAGGGGTAATGACTTCCCCACCTTATCTTGATTAGGGTTTTGCCCTTAGAATTGATTAGTGCAAGTGTGCAAGATATATGAAAGTAGCATTCAAAAGCAATAACACCCAAGAATGTTTCCTAAACTATATGCTATGCATACATACCTTGTCTCCAGCTCTCTTCAACAGTAATTGTAAAGAAACGTAATTAGACAAATGCCTAGAATGCAAGTCTAAACGTTTTTTTAAACAATTCACAATCATTCAAATTACTGTTGGATTAAAACAGGGATGGTGATAACAAACTAGCACAAATATGACATAAAAAACTAGAAATTTTTGCAAGCAATATGTCCTGCAAAACAAAGTTTTTAGTAGTCCCAAAAATTTCAGATTTGCAAAGCAATTTCTTGAAATTCTGTTTCCTACTTTCGAGAGTAGGGGCACAGAATTTTCAAGTCTTCTTGGCAAAGCTTGAATGCTAGATCTTGATCTTCAATGTCCCTGAAACAAACACACAAGAGTTGTTAAAACAACTACACCGTTCCCTCCCCGGCAACGGCGCCAAAAATTGATTGCTAAAACAAATGAAACAACCAATGAAGTTAAGAATGTACCGTGTAGCTTGTGGCTAACGGGTCGAGTCCACGAGGAGGGATGCGATAGAAGCGTTTCGGTGAAGTAAATAGAAACAAAGAAGTGTGTCAGTTTTTTTAGAAAAAGAGAATGGAAGGAAAAGAGATGAAAAAGAGAAATTTCAACTTTCAGAAAACGATTTGGAGAAGATGATTTTAAAAAGCTTGCGAGTTGTGTTGTTGTTTAATAATATGAAATCAAGTCTGGGCTTACTATCTTACTACTCAATTGTTTATTTTTTTTTCTTAAAATATTAAGTCCCTCTAATGCTCATTTGCCAAACTTCAAGTTGAATCTTTTTTTAGAAGGCTTTAAGTAAGGCACATAAGATGTTAGAAGATGTTGAGTCTTTTTCTTTTAAGAAATCAGAGAATCGGATGTTAAAAAATCTAGCGCGAAGAGCAAGCATTAATTAAAAACGATTCGAGCGATGTTCAAGAAAGAGTTGTGGATTCAACTATCTAAGCCCATCCTCATGTGCCTTCAAGAACACTTTCAAAAAGAAAGGCTTTAAAGAGAGGCATTCATATGAGTCATAGGGTCTTTTTCCTTTTAAAAACAAGAGAAAAGAAAAAGCAAGGGAGAGTTCGATAGCAAGCCCAGAAAGAAGTTTAGTTACCCATGGAGAAAGAAAAAGAAAACGACGACATAATATAAGCCATACCGTACTGTAAGTAGAAGAGAAATCGGCTCAACTTTGTATTGCTGTCACTTCAACCTTCAAGTACAAGCTCTCAGTTCTCTCTCTCACAAGTTCTTGAAACTGGACTACAACTTAAAAAGAAAGATTACAATTTTGCTTCTAGCTAACAAGAGCCTAAATCCTAATAAAAGAAATGCAAAACTTAATCCCAGTCTTCGCTGCTTTTTGCCTTGCTGAAAGAGGTATTTATAGCCAAAAACCCAACAACCAAGATCCCTGGGAGGTCGGGGGAGCAAACGCTCCCCCTAACTCCCCAGGATTGCCGCAAAAACGCGGCTTTTGCCGCGTTTTTGCGGCAATGGTGTGGCCAGGTGGCCACACCAAAAGGGGGGAGATTCCTGGGGTGAAGGGATTCTCGCATATATGGTTGATTTTCTTGTTTCTTCTTCAACCTCTGACTGAATCAACATTTGATTTTCTTGGCTCCTGTTTTCCATTATGTTTGCAAAGGGGGAAAACTTACAAATAAAAGTTTGAGGAGCTAAATTACAAGTATTCTCAAAAGATTACAAGTAGATCTCCTCAGAGATTCTGGGAAAATGTGCCGATAGGAGTCTGGTCAGCGCGCGACCACTTTGTCCCTTTGACGATGCGAGCGATGAGATTCCCTTCTCGCCTGGTTCGGGGAATCAGAGAACAGAAGGTTGGTAGAACCCTCTTGCTGCTTCTCAAAATCGCCTTCAATTAGGAATTCCTTCTCGCCTGGTTCCGGAGATTCCTTGAGAAGAAGGACGACGTTAGGGTATCAACACCCTGATTAGAGAAAGCAATTCTCTAAAAGGTCTCTGAATTTGAGAACGCACGGTGCCTTGTGAAGAAGCCTCTGCTTGTGGAGTCCTCCCGTATGCGTGCGTCTCTCCTTGATTCCTCTCCTTCTCTCTGTGTGTCTGTGTCTCTGTGTGTGTATTTGTCCTTGTACCCCTGGCGGGCTATTTATAGGGAGAGCAAGGGTATAATCGTCCCCTTGAAGATATGGAAACAGATTGAACCGAATCTGTTTAAATCTGGAAAGTAGCCTTGCTGCGAGGCTAGGATAGCTTCTGCGGAGCTAGAATTGGCAGGTCGGTTGATCTTTCTGATTTGTTTTGATCCTTTCCATATCGTGGGAGATTCTCCTTGATCCTCTTACTCGTTTCAAGAGAGTCAAGAGATTGCGGCAATCACCTGCCATATTTGAATCCCGATTGGATTTGATTAGATTGAATCCGATCTCATCAGGAGATTTTGATTGGTCAAAGGTTGACCATAGCAGGCTGATATCGGAGCTGCCCGCTTTGAAGCTCATAGCGGAGCTAGAGGTAACTCTTGGCGAGGTCCGAAAAGAGGCTTTTTGGCGAAGCTATCAGTTAGCTTCCTGGCGATGCTCTGGATGATGCTAGCCTCTCAATCGAGGCTATCTCCTTGGGCTAATGTAATGCTAAATGCTAGCATCTTAGACCTGCTGAGGTCTGTTTAGAAACAATCCGGGTTCACTGTTCTGCTTGCTGGATCAGTGGAGTCCAAACCGCTTCCTTGTCCCTTGGAGGTGGGTGAAAACTGGTCTTCAGCTCGTCTGTCCCTTGTCTTTTGTAAATGTCAACAAGTTTAGACATCGTTCGGACCAATGAGAATCTTGTCTTTTTTAAGTGTCAACAAGACCCCCTTCAAAGTTTTCGAAAGTCTGCAATAGCCCAGACTTCGAAATACTTTGAACCGCTGTGATGGTGGTGTGGAGTATGAACGTCGCCATGATGGTTGAGTTCAGCTTCGCCTTCAATCCTGCTTTGGGATGAATTCGCCGAAGAATTGCACTGGTTCGCGAGTAGCTTCGCTTCGGGGTAGTTCCGCGCCTGGGCTTCCAAGAAATAAGTTCGCTTTGGAACTCCTGTTGCCTTTTCAAAGCCAACTGCCGTGGGGCGGTTACGAGGAGGATCATTCCTTCTTTGCGCCAATCGAGAGAGATGTTCTCCGATTTGCACGTTTCCAAGGGAGGATATTCCCTTTATTCAAGGCGTCATAAGTGCCTTTTATGAGGGAGACATTTTCTCCCTTTGCACGGTTCCAAGGGAAAACCGTCCCTTCCATCAGGGCGCAATAAATGCCTTGAATGCGCTCGTGCTTCCACGCTTGAGGCGGCAGCGCTCAGGCCATGGGGCCTATAAATAGGACACTTGAGGTCCTCTGAAGAGAAATGCCTTGCCTTTCTTCTTCTCTTCTCTTGGTTGTGAGAGATACTCAGATCTCTGAATTAGTGAGAAAACCCACTCTAGTTGTCTAACCGGCCAAGGACCAGTAAGTCTTGATCATTCGAAGACTTCACTGCTTTTAGGGAACTCATCTCCCTTGATTTAGCTTTGGCAGCTCGCTTTAGGGATTAACTTCCCTTGTTCTTCATCTTGCAATTGGCTGCTGCAGAGAAGGATCTCATCATAGCTTTCTGTGAAGCTACCATCTTGATTTGATCAGAAAGACCATTGCTTGTTAAGTCCGCTGCGCAGGCAGGACTTGGGACTTGGCTTCTTCAATAGTTGAGCCAGTCTTACCATATTGGTGAATGTTAAGACTGTTTCTCACAAGATCAGTCTGACTTTGCCGTATAGGCGAGGCTAGGACTTGGCGTTTGCTGAACCAGCCCATGGTTGCCGTGCAGGCGAGGCTTGTCCTCTGCTGAAGTCGGATTGCTTTGCCGCCCAAGAATCTGACTTAATGTTTTTGCAGCTTTTTCTGTGCTTGACTGCTAACTTGCTCCAATTTGCCTTGCAGCGAGCTATGCTTGCCAGTCTGGTAACTTGATGGAAGAAGCCATAAAATTGCCTTATGCTTCCCCGGTTGAAGCTTTACTTTTAAGCAGGAGGAACAATTCGGGGCAGCGAATGCGCGTCCCAGGGGCTGTTGGCAGCCTCTTATCTGAGATGATTCGTTCTGAGGTGAGGCTGGTCGCCGCTTCGTCGGAGGTGATCAGTGAGATCACTGACATCGTTGCCGACTTTCAACTTTGGTGGCCTTCGTCGGAGACGATCCACTTCAGGGGAGTGGGCCTCACACCCGTCAGATCCGTGGCATCAAAATTAGTTCCCATTATAGGTGATCTGACGTGTTGGCGGCGATAGGTTTTTATTGCCAGGCTTCAACAAAAAATGGCCTGGCAAGACCTGCCATTTTGTGGAGAAAAATGACCGTGTCCTTGTGGCACCACTGATTACAGCCTTATGCAGGAGGAAGGCCCTTCCTGTCCCGTTGGTCTGGCCTGGGAGCAGATAAAATCGCTTGTATGCCTCAAATGATCTTGTTGGGCAACTGAATGTGTTTGTATGAAACACAACTTTGATGTAATATCAATGTACCCTTGCTTTTGAATCAATGAAACTTCATCGTCTGATCATCTGATTTTTGTTTATTTTCACTGAGAATTTGGCCATAGCGGGGCTAAACTGCATGCGGAGTTAAGGACATAGTCCTTTCTTTGAGTGATCTTCGCGAGACTGGCATGTCAGCGCCTTTTTAGAGGGCTAAAGTAAGCCTTTCGGCTAAGTTCTTGAAGGATTGTGCGAAGTCCGCACTTTAAGCCAGGGCGAAGTTAACCCTTAGCGGAATCGAAGCAGCGCTTCTCGGGAAGGCGCTTTGGGCGGCGTTTCGAATTAATTCGAAACGGCGGCATACGCCCTTTTCGAGGCCTCGTTTCAGGCGCTGATTGGCCTATAAAAGCCCGATCGGGCTGAGCAGGAAAAGATCTCCTTTTTCAGAGAAATTTCTATCTCTTCCTCTCCTTCTTCTTCCTTCTTTGCTTCAGAGTTCTTTGAGAACCCTTACATTTTTTTGATGGCGCCCAAAAGACGAGCAGGGAAAGAAGTGGCGACTTCTGCGGCGGAGGGCGCTCCTCCTCCGGTCATCGAGCGACCGATCACCGGTAAGGAATTTTCCTGTCTGATTAGAGAATGGTCTCCATCTTTTGGAGCCGATACTCGGCTATTAGGACGATCAAATATGATCTGTCCTTATCAGGGAACTCGTTTCCCTTCAACTTCCCTATTTTGCTTGCATCAGGGAAGTAAGAACTGAACAGTTCTTCTTTGGGCTTTCGCACGAAGCCATAACTTGGGCCATCTCCGTACTGTTTGAGGAAAAGGACTTGAATAAGTCCTCTCAGTCATGATGACTTTTGACCATAATGCCCCTTTGATGACGTCAGCCCTTAGGGCTATACCACTTCCTGCTTTAAGCGAAGCTGGCGCTTTGGATATTTTCTGCAAAGATGCAGTCTTATCCATGAAGTGAAGCTTTTTCAAAGCTATCGCCTTGCAGGCCCTGCTTGCTGGGCGAGGCTATGCCTTAGTGAATTTTTAAGCTTTCGCATCCACTTGATTGGTGAACTAATCATAGCTCATTTCTGTTTTTGCAGTTCATTACGCCTCCGGCCTCCAGAACAGTCTGTTCGGTGTAGCCAGTCGAGCAGGCGGAAGCATCAGCTTGCAGTTCTATGGGCAGGCTTCATTGTTCAGTGAGCCGAGCTCCCTTGTACGGGATACGCTCATCCAGGAGGGTTGTCCGCAGGCCATGCGGAGCATCTTGACTACGGCTCCTCTTGAAGATATCGACCGTCAGGCTTACAGAAAGCCTGACTTCATGTTCGGGGATGCTGCACCAGATCCCGATCGCCAGCTACAGGCCGGTGAAGGCCAGTGGATCTTCCAGTTGGACGGCGAGAGATTCTATCTCCCGTCCGCTAAGCGGCATTTTGCTTTGTCTTCCTTTGAGAGCGCGACTCAGGCTCGGAAGATGGCGTGGGGCGTGAGCCTAAATGCCGAGTCTGTAAGTGTCGGGAGGTTGACATTCCAGTCCGGCTATTCGAGGGCTGGCCCTCCTCGTAGCATAATGGGGCTATACCCTGGGAAGGTATCGCGGGACCTTCCAGTAGGAGAGAACCCAGCTGCGGCGCCGACCTTTGGCACTCAGTTCTGCGAAGTTGACGGGAACTACCCCGCCACCGATTTCAGGACTCCTGGTTGGGTCCACCCTCCTAGATCGTGGTGGGCGGAGTTGACTAACTATATCCTCACCCATTTTGAGGGGGACTTAGAGAGGTTAAACCTCCATGAGGCCGTCAGGGCGACCTGCTACGGCATTGAGATGAAGGTGGCGTGCTTCTACGCCATCCTTGAGTTGTATTGCCCGGCCTCGGGGACTTTCTTCACCCCAGTTGGTGAGTTGGGCATGGCCCTGCATGAGATGCGGGAGATCTCTGCTTTGCCCTTCGGGTCTCTTCCATACGAGGAGTACTTTCCCTGTGAGGCGGAGTTGGCTATTCTGGAAAAGCAGGAGCCTGCTCTGCTCGAGACATATCGGGAATTGATGTGCCACTTGCATATCTGTTCCAGCATCCACACTGGTGGCAAGGGTAGCTCGAAGAGCTTGAAAAGCTGGGGGAACTACTTGTTCCCGGATATGACTAGTGCACCTGAGGCAGCTCATTGCGGAGTTGCTGAAGAAGACATCTTGGCAAGGATGGAGGTGCATGCTGAAAAGGACATCGTCGTGGCAGAAGATGATGGTCCTTTCGAGAAGGGTGATGTTCTTCGGAGCTTTCACCATCAGGCCCGTCGGCCTATGTCTCGGAAGGCGTTGCTGGCCGGCTTCTTAACCATCTGGTTAAAGAAATGTGTCGTGCCTTCTTCTTCGGGTGACATCGTCCATCCGACTGTGCTGCTGCCTGCCGTTCGCTTGGTTCATGGCCACCGTCTGGGTCTTCTCCCGGCCATGGTGTGTTGTATTCAGAGGGGCCTTCGTGCACTGACGGAGGCTTTCTGCAGGCCAATGGCGTCAAGGCGGGGGAAGGGTGCCGTCCTGCCTTGTGACGGACCCAATCCTAGGGTAGGTTTACCGTACACCTACTTGATGGCGTGGTTCGCCTTGCACTGTCCCAGTTTGATTGGAGCTGGGGAAGACCCTCCGCAGGGTGTTCAAACGGCGCTTCTCCGTCGCTTTGAAGGCCGTTCGTGGCAGAAAACTTATGTGGCCGAGGCCCGTAAGTTAGTGCGTCGTTATGACGCTTATAGCCTGTTCCGTTGTTTTCCTCGCCTGCGGGGGTGCAGGATACAACGAGGAATTCCGTGATGTGGAATCAGGTCGGTCTCCCATGAGTCGGGGTGTTTTCGAGTGGCTGGTCTGTATCCGGCCCTCGCATTTGCTGTACAGGAGTGGGGATACCTGCTACCTGGAGCCCTACGTCCCGAGCCGGTTTGCCCGCCAATTTGGGTATGACCAGTTGTATGTGGGCAACCCCAATCCGGACCTGGCTTTCATGGGGAGCCTCATTGATGGGGCTCGTGCTTGGCGGTTCTTTACCGCGGATGGCACTGGGGCGTGGCTACGCACGCCGCCGAGGGATCCCGGCCTTTGGACGACCCTGTGTTTCTGCCAATGGTATGCGGCTTCGAACTCCACACCTGCTAGGTTTAATGCCAACCGTTCGGGTGTGAAGTTAATTTCTCATCGGATGAGGCAGAAGGCTTCCGATAAGATGGAGGGCAAACGAGTCCGTGTTCCTGGCATAGAGGAGTTCATCGCTGTAGATGACAGCGGGGCTTCTGATGCGGGGAGCCCTTATTTCGAGGCAGAGACAAGGGTTGATGCCCACGTAGCTGATGCTCGTGAAGCCGGGTCTGGTGTAGTGGGGACAGCTCCCTCACAACATGTGGAGGAAGTGGAAGAAGAGGACTCTGATGTCCACTTCAAAAGGAAGCGTGGGAGTGAATCCCGTAGGAAGTCGTCGGCGAAGAGGCCCCGTCGCCAGACTCCTACCATCGTGGTAGAGGGTGAGCCCTCTGCTGCGCCTCCTTCTGCTGCTCCATTAGTGGCTGAGCCGTCGGTTGCTGAACCGACTACTGGTAAGATTGGCCTCCATATAATATGCCTTCAGCGCACTTTAAATAACTCATCATTTGCTTTTTGTCGCAGGAGCTGAGGAGCATGGGGAGCAAGGGGACCAGTATGATCCTCTATTTGCTTATGGAGCTGCAGCTGGTTCCTTTACTCGCTCGGAGGAATCTGGAGGTGATGCGGCCGACATTGGCCCGTCGGGCGCTGGGACTTCTAAAGGAGGTCCTATGGCCTCCAGCTCTATCGGGTGGTCTGCGGAGGAATCGGCGAGCGGGCCGGCTATCCGCGTTGAGTCTGGTAAGAACTTTCCGATGGGACCCCTGGATTCTGATGCGGCTGACGAGGTGACATCGGCCTTCGGTAAGACTAAGATCTCTTGGTCCTCGCCTGTTTGCTGCGTCTCCTTTTTGACCTTGGTTTTGTTGCAGGTATTCGTCCCCAAGGTGCATCAGCTTCGAAAGAAGCGGCGGGTTTCCCTGAAGGGTCAAGGGGCGATATGAGCGCTTCGACCGGGGCAGACGCTGCTGTGTTGGATGCGCTGTATGGCGACCTGCCTTCTTATCATCCCACGTCAGCTGAAGGGCGAGAGGCTGAAGGGGCGACAGTCCCGGAGGTATCCTCACTTCCAGTTACATCAACGAGTGAGGTGCAGACTGTTTTGCCGAATACGGTATTGAGGGTGATTGTGAGCCCTACCTCTCCAACGCTGGTGGTTGAGCCTGTTGCTCAGGAGGTGGTTGCCAGTCCTTCCTCCACGGTGGCTGGCGTGCTGGTGTCGCTGAGGACTCCGCCGAGGTCACCTTTGGCTTGCCCTGCTGCTGTCGATGTTCCCGCTTCTTCTTCTGCGGCGGTGTCGACTGGGATGGTAAACTGCTCCGAGGTTGTCTCAAGGGTTGATGAAGCTGAGAATGACTTCATCGGTAATCTGGTCGACAGCTTCTATAACAGCTTGGAGCAGACTATCGGTCTCGTCTTGAAGGGCTCGCCTGTGCCGTTCTCGAAGCTGAAGATGGTCCTCTCCCGTGGCATTGAATGTATCCGGGACTTTGAGGGGTACCATCAAGCTGCTGCTTTAGAGCTCCTGGTAGATGACCTTGAGAAGGACGTGGAGGAATGGCGCCGCCTCTATAGTTCAGACGCAGCGTCTTTGGCTGATGAACGGCTCTCACATCTTGTCGCGCAAAGGCGCGAGGCTCAGCTCGCCGCTCAAGAGGCTGCTGAGGCTATCTCCTCTGACTTGAGGTCCTTGGAGACAGAGGAGGCAGAGGTTGGGAGTGCAATTGACGCTTCCAACAGTGCTCTTCTTGATGCTGAAGATAAGGTTAAGAGGGCTGAAGAGATGATCCGGAAGGCAAATCTCCTCTTATCCAAGGCTACACAGATGCGTCATGAAGAGGCTGCGCGGCTTGAGCAGCTCAGGGCTCGGAGTGAGGAACTGGCGCGGCTGAAGTCGTCACAGAGGGCGACTTTGGCGGAGGTCGAGGCTCGTCTGGCTCAAGCGGTGGACTTCGATGAGGCTGAGCTAAGATCACAGGCGCTGGCCCAGGCTGCTGATGACAGGAGGACGAGGCTAGCTTCGCTCGGAGATCGGATCCGATCTTATCATGTACGCCTATAGGCTCCTCCATGTATCCCATCCCTTTTGGAATTTAATAAAAATTCATTCTTTTGTCGTCTTTGTTTGTTTGGATAATGAGGCATGACTGTCTGTTGGTTCAGAGGTCGCGATGACATAACCAATTGAGATGTTGCCAGTCTCGAGGTTAGCCCATTGCGGGGCTAAAAGGGGAGATACTTGCCTTTTGTAAATGTCAGCAAGCATCGAGATTGAGACTTAGCTGTCTGCTGGTTCAGAGGTCGCAATGACATAACCAATTGAGGCGCCGCTAAGTTCAATGGTGGATGAAACTTGGCTATCTGCCAGTTCAGAGGTCGCAATGACATAACTGGTTGAGAAGCCACCAAGCTCAACAATGAGTGATACTCGTCTTTTGTAAATGTCAACGAGTATCGAGACCTGTCTTTTGTAAATGTCAACAGGACTCGGGATTGAGACTTAGCTGTCTGCTGGTTCAGAGGTCGCGATGACGTAACCAATTGAGACGCCGCTAAGTTCAATGGTAGATGAAGCTTGGCTATCTGTCAGTTCAGAGGTCGCAATGACATACTGGTTGAGAAGCCACCAAGCTTCAAAATAGGTGATACTCGTCTTTTGTAAATGTCAACGAGTATCGAGACCTGTCTTTTGTAAATGTCAACAGGGCTCGGGGTTGAGACTTGTCTTTTGTAAATGTCAACAAGCTCAAAATAGGTGATACTTATCTTTTGCAAATGTCAATAAGTATCGAGACCTGTCTTTTGTAAATGTCAACAGGACTCGGGATTGAGACTTAGCTGTCTGCTGGTTCAGAGGTCGCGATGACGTAACCAATTGAGACGCCGCTAAGTTCAATGGTAGATGAAGCTTGGCTATCTGTCAATTCAGAGGTCGCAATGACATAACTGGTTGAGAAGCCACCAAGCTCAACAATGAGTGATACTCGTCTTTTGTAAATGTCAACGAGTATCGAGACCTGTCTTTTGTAAATGTCAACAGGACTCGGGATTGAGACTTAGCTGTCTGCTGGTTCAGAGGTCGCGATGACGTAACCAATTGAGACGCCGCTAAGTTCAATGGTAGATGAAGCTTGGCTATCTGTCAGTTCAGAGGTCGCAATGACATAACTGGTTGAGAAGCCACCAAGCTTCGAAATAGGTGATACTCGTCTTTTGTAAATGTCAACGAGTATCGAGACCTGTCTTTTGTAAATGTCAACAGGGCTCGGAGTTGAGACTTGTCTTTTGTAAATGTCAACAAGCTCAAAATAGGTGATACTTATCTTTTGTAAATGTCAATAAGTATCGAGACCTATCTTTTGTAAATGTCAACAGGGCTCAAGATTGAGACTTAGCTGTCTGCTGGTTCAGAGGTCGCGATGACGTAACCAATTGAGACGCCGCTAAGTTCAAAATAACAATGGAGTTTGGGAAAAGTCTCGTTTTCACGGGGAGAAAAACGGGAATCACTGTCATAGGTTTAATGTTAACGTAACAGCGAGATATATGTGGTCCTACCATTCTATGGATGAGAATTGGTAGGTGATTTTGGAGGTCTCATTATCTCGGGGAGAAACGAGGGGATTGCTGTCATAGGTTTAATGTTAACATAACAGCGGAATATATGTGGTCCTACCATTCTATGGATGAGAATTGGTAGGTGATTTTGGAGGTCTCATTATCTCGGGGAGAAACGAGGGGATTGCTGTCATAGGTTTAATGTTAACATAACAGCGGAATATATGTGGTCCTACCATTCTATGGATGAGAATGGTAGGTGATTTTGGAGAGGGAATCAAGTGGGAACAGGTCCCTTGGGATTTTAAGCAAACCCCTAGCTATCAACAGGTTTGATATGCTTGGAGAAAGAGAGAGGCTCTCTTTGTGCGCATTCCGGACGCGCGGATCTCGATCAGAGGTGTAATGTTAACTTGATCGAGGGGAAGATCCTTGATTAAGGATAGTACTTCTTTAAGAACTTGCCATTGATCGGCATCATGAGGAGGTCGCCGTCTGCAGTTGTAAGGCGGTATGCTCCGTTTGAATAGACTGTCTCTATCACAAACGGTCCTTCCCATTTAGGCTGAAATTTGCCTTTGGTCTTGTGCGTCATAATCATCGGTCGTCTGACGGCTAAGACTAGGTCTCCTTTGTGGAAGACTCTCTGCTTGACCTTCTTATTGAAGGCTTTTGACATCCGAGCCTGATATAGCTCGATGTGTTGCTGAGCTTGCAGCCGCTTCTCGTCCAGGGCTTCGAGCTCTTGAAGACGCAAGCGATCATTGTCTTCTGATGTCATCTTAGTAGTCAGGGCTACCCGCAATGATGGCACCTGGATTTCCAATGGGATGACCGCTTCGCACCCATATACCAGGGAGAAAGGCGTATTGCCTGTCGGTGTCCGAACCGTAGTCCGGTAGGCCCAAAGGCATTCACCGAGCTTTTCGTCCCAATCTCGCTTGTTCGAGGAGACAAACTTCTTGAGCAGCTTGATGATTGTCTTGTTAAATGCCTCTGCCAAGCCGTTGGCGGCAGGATTGTAGGCGGTTGAAGCCACATTCTGAATTCGGTATTTATCGCAGAACCGATAGAACCCTTGGCTTACGAACTGGGGACCATTGTCATGGATGATCCGTCTGGGTACACCAAATCGATGGATGACATGGTGTTTGATGAAGCTAACCAGATTGGAGGTTTTAACTTCGGCCAACGGTATGGCCTCTGCCCATTTTGAGAAGTAATCGGTTATTGCCAGGATAAACCGGTGACCTCTTGGCGAAGAGGGACTGATTGGCCCTACGACATCGATTCCCCATGCTTCAAATGGCCATGAAGCAGCAGTAGGGTGGAGCAATTCTGAAGGTTGGTGTATGAAGTCTGCATGGACCTGGCACGCCTTACACCTTCGTGCATATTGGGTGGCATCGGCCATCATGGTCGGCCAGTAGTACCCAAGTCTGTGCAGCCTGTCTTTAAGCTTTGGACCCGGCTGATGAGCTCCGCAAGTGCCATCATGTGCTTCTTTAAGCACTTCCTGTGCCTCTGAATGAGAGAGACAACGGAGGAGGACACCGTCATATGAACGACGGTAGAGTGTCTTCAAAGTGGGGTCATAGTAGAAACGGAGCGACCTTCGTCTGATGGACGCCGCTTCTTTGGGATCGTCTGGAAGCAGACCGTGCAGAGCGTAGTCAATGAGAGGGAAGCGCCAATCCCTCGGCTCAAGACCTACGGAGATATTATGGACCTCTTGGATCCTTAGCATATGCTTGGAGCATACGAGATGCCGGGTTGCGACTGTGAGGTGATACTCGGTGTCGGCCGGTAAGGCTAGCGTTGTCGCTAATGCAGCGAGAGCATCCGCCTTGGTATTTTGAGATCGGGACACATGCCCGATGTAGAAGCCTTCAAATAAGCTAGCCAATTCGATGGCTGTATGATAATAAGGCACCAAGTCCTCATGGCGGACTTCATATTCGCCTTTTACCTGGCTAATGATCAGCTTTGAATCGCCATAAGCTTCAAGGTAGCGTACCCCCATTCCATGGGCGAGCTGGAGACCGATGAGCAGAGCATTGTATTCCGTTACATTATTAGAGCATGATTCTGTCAAGGAGAATGCTCTGGGAAGGATATGATCCTGTGGGGAGATGAACACAACCCCACCCCGGCAATAATTTTCCCTTTGGGGCCCATCCGCGATGCTCCGTCGAAGAACATCTGCCACACTTCCTCTGCTGAGGTTGCATTAGACTCGAAGACTTCATCAGGGATGTCTTCATGAAGTTTTGAATGTTCTGGAACTGGGTGAGCAGCTAAGAACTCTGCAAGGGCCTGGCCTTTAACTGCCTTCTGAGGAGTAAAGGTCATGTCGTATTGAGACAACAGGAGTGCCCATTTAGCCAACCTTGAATTCAGCGACCCTGGCTTCGTCATGAGAAGACGTAAAGGGTTCACCCTGGAGATGACATGTATGGTTTGGCCAACCAAATAATGTCGCGTCTTCTGGACAGCGAAGACGAGAGCTAAACACTCTTTCTCAATAGGATTGTAGCGAGATTCTGCTCCTATGAGAGTCCTGCTCAGATAATAAATGGCCTGCTCATGGCCATTGTCGTCCTTTGAGCGAGGAGGGCGCCGAGGGAATAATCCAGAGCTTTTACATAAAGTAAGAATGGTTTCCCTGATGTAGGGGCCACTAAGACCGGAGGTTTTGTGAGATACCTCTTAATGTCTTCATAAGCTTCTTGACAAGCTTGGTCCCATATGAAGGCAGTACCCTTTTTCATGAGACGGGTAAAGGGCTGGCAACGGCCTGAAAGATTTGCTATGAATCTTCTGATGTAGGCTAATCTGCCTTGCAAGCCTCGGAGCTCTTTGAGGTTCCTCGGTGGATGCATGTCCTATATGGCTTTGACTTTGTCTGGGTCCAGATGGATCCCTTTTGATGTGACAATGAACCCAAGGAATTTGCCGCTGGACACTCCCAAGAAGGATTTCGTCGGGTTCATTTTCAGCTGATGAGCCCGCATTATGTCGAACATCGTTTTCAGATCACGAAGATGTTCATTTTTGCTGCGGCTTTTGACGGCAATGTCGTCAACATAGCATTCCACCGTCTTTCGGAGATGGTCGCGGAAGATCATGCTCATCGCCCGCTGGTAGGTTGCTCCGGCGTTCTTCAGTCCGAAGGGCATTACAGTGTAGCAGTATACCCCCAATGGTGTTCGGAAAGAAGTATGCTTCTCGTCATCAGGATACATCTTGATCTGGTTATACCCTGAGAGGCCGTCCATGAAAGACATCCTCTCGAATCCGCATGTGTTGTCGATCATGACATCGGTGATCGGCAGTGGGAATTCATCTTTGGGACAGGCCGTATTGAGATCACGGTAGTCGATGCAGATTCGTATTTTCCCATTCTTCTTGAGGACGGGGACTATGTTAGCCACCCAATCTGGATGTTGTTCCTCCCGGATGAAGCCACAAGCATTGAGCTTATGAACTTCGGCTTCAATAGCCTCCATGATGTTTGGGCGGAACCGACGTTGTTGCTGCTTGACTGGCCTAACGTCGGGCTTGATGTTTAGACGGTGCATAGCGACCTGTGGATCAAGTCCGGGCATGTCTTCATAGCTCCAGGCGAAGACATCTATATACTCTTTCACGAGCATTATCAATTCTTCCTTTTCGATGAGTGATAAGCTTTCACTTATGAAAATAGGCTTGGGGTGATCTTGACTACCCAAGTTAACCTGGATCACCTTGTCTTCGGTAGGTGGCTCGCGCAGCTCGAACCGCTTTTCCCATTGGAGACTTAATTGCTGGGCCCAAGGTTCCTCATCAGCAGCGTCCGCAGGTTCCAATTGACTGCCTGAAGTCATATTCACAGTGAGGCCGTTGAACATTCCTCCTATGCTGATGTCAGAGTCCCACTCGGCAGATGAACCCGACTGTGATGGAATTGGTTCGTCGTCTTTGACCTGAACCGTTACTGACGATGTGGGTGTAACATAACCCAACCCCCTGCGTGTACTATCATAGTAATTTGCAGGTTTCCCTCTTGGGATGGAATTACGCATCAAGCTGCGTCTTCCTTTTCCGAAGTTTAGGCCCGCTCCCTGCTTCAGGTTGTAACCCATTTTCTTCATAATATGGCGCGCTGATGGCGCGTAATGAAAGAACTGTGGAGCATCCGACTCTGAGCTTGAGTCTGTGGTTGAGAATCTCCCTGGCCGGGCTCTGCCGAAGATTATCGGCGCCTGACCTTGCTTGGACGGAGGGACTACCAGCGTGGCCCCTTCTACGACTTCCACAGATGTGCTAGCCACACTCGGCTCATGTACGGGCATATGAAGAGAGCCATCCATCATGGATTTAATCGACTCGATGCTCGCAGGATAATCAAAAGAAATATTATCATTAATTATCCATTCGCCTTCCTCCTCAGGAGGGATCTTACATCGGGGATCATTAAAGCATGCTACAATTGGCTCGCCAATCAGAATGGCTGGCATGCCCGTTTCGGATTCCGAATCCGCCTCATTGCCACTTTCATCATCGTCTGGCAATGGTTGTGCAGGCGTTCGGTCGGCCTCTTGATACAAGAGGGCGTCGGTGAAGTAGTTTTCCACCCCCTTGAAGGGTTGCTTTTCAGCGAAGACAGTTCGTACTGTCGCATCATCTTCAACATATTTGAAGCACTGATGGAGAGTGGAAGGAACGATCCAGTTGGCATGGATCCATGGTCGTCCCAGTAACAGGTTGTATGATGTGTCAGCGTCGATGACATAGCATGTCACCTCTGACTTCAGGCTTCCGATTCTGCAGCGGAGCCGAATCTTTCCAAGCGGATGGCTGCTCCCGGCATTGAAACCATATATTGTAGTGGTGGTTGCGGACAACCTGTACAATGGTATGCCGAGAAAATAGAGGAGCCTTTTGGGGATGATGCTGAGTGCAGACCCCGGATCGACTTGTACTCTTTCAATGCATGTTGAACCGATATATCCGGTATAGTACAGAGGTCGATCATGCTTGTTGTCTTTGAGAAGCATATCTTCCGCCGTAAAGGTAATAGCAGGCACTTTGGACTGTGCGTGATGGCACTCTGAGCAGGAAGGCTGCATCTCATCATCAGGAACCTCAGGCATGCATGTCAGAAAGGACTCCGAGTTGGCCAGCGCATCTCTGAGTGCCTCTCTTGTCTCTTTAGAGAGACGAAGGAGCTCGTGTATTGTGATACGAGCCGGGATATTGGCTAAGTGGGCCAATATATCAAAGCGAAAGGGCGTGGCTAACCCTTGACCTGGCGGTTTCTTCAACACATGGTCGAACCGCACTTCCTTAGGCTTCTCCTTCCCTTTGGTCAGAACTGGAGTGGATGCCGGCATTGGTACTGACGTCGTTTGCTGTTGTATCTCGTCAGTAGACTTGTCATACTGCTTTAAGTATGATCTTCCAGACCGGGTGCCTGTCTGTTGAGGTTCATCTGCCTGCGTTGTACAGGCATGCTTCTCTTCTTCTGAATCGCTGAGGGAAGCCGAAGTAAGATTACCATCATCTGGCAGGACAGAGATGACATTGCAGGACTTGCCCTTTTTGCTGGAGTCCTTCGACGTCCGCTGTATGTCTCGGACGAGGTCAGGGTGTATCCACATAACTTCCCCTGTCTCCAATGTCAAGGGGACGAGACCCTTGTCAACTTTAGCTATGGTTGAAGAATGCTTGACTTCCAACCGCGGTGTGGGGGCTGGATAGGTCCCGTCGGGAACTGTGACCTTCTGAGCAGTGCCGAACTCAAGAGTCACCATATTGGCAGTGACTTTCTTCTGTTCCGTCTTCAATGTGAGGACTCCGGCGTCGACCAAGGCTTGAATTCTATCTTTGAGAACATAGCACTTGTCAGTAGGATGGTGGATCATCCTGTGGTAGAGGCAGTATTTAGGGTCGTTTGTACGCCCTATCTCATTGGGACGGCGAGCGTCCGGTAGCTTCATTTTGTTCCCTTTGTGGAGCAGATGGAATATCGTGACCACCTGGTCATCTCTGAAGGAGTACTGCTTCGGAGGAAACTTGGGCTCTTGGCTGTTGACGCCGCTCTTCTTGGCCTTTGACTGCATGTCCCCGGTCAGCTCGACGGACATAATCTCCTTCCCTTTAGCTTGGTAAGACTGCGGGAGATCGCTACGCCCTCTGTTGTTCGCGCTCCATTTGCTCCTAGGGGCGGATGGCTCGAACTTCTTAGCCGATTTCTCGGCTATCTCAGCTTGTTCGACCAATTCCTTCCAAGTATGGGCTTTGACAGCCCCCATGCGGACTTCTACTTGATCCAAGAAGTTGTGCCTGCATGTCTGTAAGAGCATGGGTAATGGCATCCCTGCTGGGCACATCAGAGATAGATTTCTGAACCGCTCAATGTATTCACGGACAGATTCGCCTTTCCTCTGCACAGTGGAAAGGAGCTTGTCCATGGTTACTTTGGTGTCATCCTCATAGAAGCGAGAGAGGAATCGAGTTTTCAGGTCGACCCAGGAATTGATAGAGTCCTGAGGAAGGCTTCGGAACCAGTCGAATGCCACCCCTTTCAAGGTGCCGATGAACAACCTAGCCATGATGGCGTCGTTGTTTAGAACATTACCGGTCTGGGACCGGAAATAGTAGATGTGCTGATTAGGCGAGCTCTTACCATCATACGTGTGCAACGTTGGTGGTTTGAACTTTGGCGGATATGGCACCGAATCCCACTCCAGCGGATAAGGACGGACTGCCCCTACCTTCTTTAATTCATCCCTCTGAGGTAGGGATGCGATTTGAGCTTGAAGGCCTTTAAGGACTTCGGCATCCAGGGAAGAGCCTCCCTTAGATTTCTCCGTCTTGGGCGGATCGTTGCTGAGGTGTCCCTCCTCATCATGATTGCTCCCGGTATCATCATTCCGGTTGCTGAGGAGCTGAGCGAGCATCTGTTGAATATTGTCCAGGGCCTCTTGCTGAGTTCTAGAGGTCTGCTCCTGAGCTTCCAAACGCCGACGAAGGTCGTCATTGGCGTTATCGGCCATATTAACCGATGCTTTGTCCGTCCGTATAGAACTGACTGTTGCTGAAGAGGCATACCCGCTGTCTTTATCTTCTCCATCAGATGATTGGGGTGATCGTCTGGACTGTGGCGAGATTAGGGCCTTTGAGGAAGAAGGCTGCTCATAATTATAGGGTATCGCTACCCTGGATCTGGTGTTTCGGAAAACACCTTCTTCGCGCACCAAGACTTCACCTAAGCCCGGGCTATAATCTGGATCTGGGGAGCCGAAAGGGGTATCATCAGATGTATGACCTTCCCTGTGTCGCTCTCGTCCTCTTCCGGTCATGTTGACGGACGCGAAGGCTAGGCCTCGCGAAGCGCTCCTTTCATGATGTTTCTTTATGGCATGTGCGGATAACCGGTCAAACACCGATTGACGGTGCGGAGGTGCCACCTTGATTGGATATTGCCGACAATGGGCTGAATGGATTGTCACAAGTCGGCATCCTCTTTGACAACACGGGGAAGTGGTTTGGAGAGACTCCAATTCCCGCTTGTTCGTCAAGAATTGTCGCAGGTTTGGCTCAACAGAGCCTGAACAACCCCGTAGAGAGGCCTTTTTGGAGCGTACAAGGGATGATGCACCGTTCTTCTTATCCCTGCAGAAGGGATTAGTACTGAATAGTACTTTGGCGCTAGCTTCGCCGACAGGGCGAGCTTAGTGCCTGATGAATTGGGGAGCGGAGCACGCTGTGGTGCTTTGCTCGCTATTCGCTGCGAAGGGGATCAACCTCAGATAACACTGCGGCCCTAGCCTTGCGGCCGCGAACCCAGTGAGTTCGTTGTGGTACAATAGCTTCGCTTGTACGAGCGAGGCTGACATGAGGCTTTGCTGCCTTTGATTCAAGTGACGGTATGATTGCCGTCGTGACTTCATGGCTGGCAGCATCGTCAGGGCAGATGGGCATCTTACCCTTTTCTTCGCGGGAGAGGCGCAGCCTTGGCATGACTACTCCGGGAGCTTTGGTTGAAGACTCCTGTTTAGGCTTCCATATCAGCCTTGACAGGGGACGCCTAGGTTCGCAAGGAACCTGAATAGCCACAAGCAGGGCTGTGGGGTGTTGGCAAGATTCTGCCTCTGGTTTCTGATTTGAAACCTTGGCCATGAAGACCTTCCTGTGCTTCCGTGCTCGAAGCGTCAGGCCACCCCCAGAGAGGACTTCTTCAAATCTTCCTTGATCGATCTGGATAACCAGGTTCTCAAAAGTGCAGGATCTGGGCTGCGGGCATGTTTCCTTATTGCGCCAGAGAACTGCGGCAGGTTTGCAGAGAACCTTTTCCGTCTCCGCAGAGACTTTGCTTGAAGATTTAGCCAGAGAAGATCTGGCTGCACCGGCTTTTCTGAATTCAGAGATAGACCCGAAGGTCTGTTCGTCGCATTGCGACACTTGATTCTCAGCAGAGGAGAATACAATCCCAGCGGAGTCGCCATCTTGTTTTCCATTATGTTTGCAAAGGGGGAAAACTTACAAATAAAAGTTTGAGGAGCTAAATTACAAGTATTCTCAAAAGATTACAAGTAGATCTCCTCAGAGATTCTGGGAAAATGTGCCGATAGGAGTCTGGTCAGCGCGCGACCACTTTGTCCCTTTGACGATGCGAGCGATGAGATTCCCTTCTCGCCTGGTTCGGGGAATCAGAGAACAGAAGGTTGGTAGAACCCTCTTGCTGCTTCTCAAAATCGCCTTCAATTAGGAATTCCTTCTCGCCTGGTTCCGGAGATTCCTTGAGAAGAAGGACGACGTTAGGGTATCAACACCCTGATTAGAGAAAGCAATTCTCTAAAAGGTCTCTGAATTTGAGAACGCGCGGTGCCTTGTGAAGAAGCCTCTGCTTGTGGAGTCCTCCCGTATGCGTGCGTCTCTCCTTGATTCCTCTCCTTCTCTCTGTGTGTCTGTGTCTCTGTGTGTGTATTTGTCCTTGTACCCGTGGCGGGCTATTTATAGGGAGAGCAAGGGTATAATCGTCCCCTTGAAGATATGGAAACAGATTGAACCGAATCTGTTTAAATCTGGAAAGTAGCCTTGCTGCGAGGCTAGGATAGCTTCTGCGGAGCTAGAATTGGCAGGTCGGTTGATCTTTCTGATTTGTTTTGATCCTTTCCATATCGTTGGGAGATTCTCCTTGATCCTCTTACTCGTTTCAAGAGAGTCAAGAGATTGCGGCAATCACCTGCCATATTTGAATCCCGATTGGATTTGATTAGATTGAATCCGATCTCATCAGGAGATTTTGATTGTCAAATGTTGACCATAGCAGGCTGATATCGGAGCTGCCCGCTTTGAAGCTCATAGCGGAGCTAGAGGTAACTCTTGGCGAGGTCCGAAAAGAGGCTTTTTGGCGAAGCTATCAGTTAGCTTCCTGGCGATGCTCTGGATGATGCTAGCCTCTCAATCGAGGCTATCTCCTTGGGCTAATGTAATGCTAAATGCTAGCATCTTAGACCTGCTGAGGTCTGTTTAGAAACAATCCGGTTCACTGTTCTGCTTGCTGGATCAGTGGAGTCCAAACCGCTTCCTTGTCCCTTGGAGGTGGGTGAAAACTGGTCTTCAGCTCGTCTGTCCCTTGTCTTTTGTAAATGTCAACAAGTTTAGACATCGTTCGGACCAATGAGAATCTTGTCTTTTTTAAGTGTCAACAGCTCCGATTCCTCGATTCAAGGAGGGATTTTCTCAACTCCTTGATAGCCCAGATTTCTTCACTTCGAGTTTAATCTGAATTATTTCAGAATAAAATGGGCTTTTGGGCTTGTTCCTCATTTATTTCTTTGAGCATTTGGGCCTACATTTAGCAAAGAAAAAGACAATTATTAATATCATTTATTAGCAAACAAGTATGGTAAAGTGACAACATAAATGCAATGTATGTGACAAATCACAATGAAAAGCATATAAATAAAAACGGGAGTAAAGGATTGTCACCAAAACCGAAGAAGCAACTCTCTTTGTCTCCAAAATACGGTGGTCATCTCACCAAACTTCTCTTGAAAATGATGCATCCAAATAGTCCTCATGAAGCTCGGAACGCATTCACCTCAAGGTACCGTTACTCTCACGTCATGGGGGTTAGTACCTTCTCTAACCCAAACAAATTTATTTGCTAAATTTACATCATGTATATGATCAAAGCAAAATTTAGCAAGGTGGCCCTTACGTCCACAATGTGTACAAGTGTACACATGAGCATACATGGTGTGATGGGTGTGTATGTGAGGAGCATGTGTATGCCGTGGGGGGTGTGCATGAATAGATGGAACTTGTTTCTTTCGAAACATGGATTCCAAACGTGTATGACTAGAAACACAATGGCTCAAAGTGGAGCCCAAACAATCCATATTCTTCTTTAACAAATTTATATCATTTTGAATTGTAGAAGAAGTGGAGCATGCAAGGGGTGATCTAGGTGAAACTACTCTAACATGGCAAACATGAGAATCAATATCATTTTTCAAAGATTTATTTTTATTTAAACAAATTTCTAATTCTTTTGAAATAAAATTAATTTCATTTTTCAACGAATCGTTATCTCTTAAAAAAAATCTAATTTTGAAGATAAAACCTCATTTTTCTTCAAAATAACATTGCAATCATTTTTAGATTTTAAAAATTTATTTTCTTTAAGTGCAAGATCAAGTTGAGATTGTAATGAATCCCTATCATTAGAAATCTCCTCTTTCTCTTGCAAAATCATGTCATGCTTAGAAGACAAATTCTCTTTTTCTTTATTTAAAATACAAGTCTTCTTTTTCAACAAATTATATTTTTCTATTAATTTTTCACAAACAATAGATAATTCTTCATTCAAGGCATGGGCATCAACATAATCATTTGAAGAACTAGCACAATCATTATCTAGTTGAAGTTCCGATTGTACCTCAAGGGAGTCATTCCCTTGGACCATATAGCATTGAGAATCGGATTCTCCACTAGATTGATCCTCCGGTTGGATTTGCATTTGAAGCTTGGAGGTGGTGGTGGTTGTCAACTTGTTCCATACTTCAAAGGCGGAATCAAGGTTAGAAACAAGCATAAGATGTTCTTTAAAAAGTATGCTTCTAATAGCCTCAAGGGCTTATGCATTGGCCCCTATATGATTGCGGTCACCAAGATAGCATTTCTTGGTAGCGGCAAGAAAGACATGCAAGCCTAGGATTTTCAAATAGCAACTCATCATGACCTTCCAAACATCAAGTCTAGAGATATCAAACATGGGAGGGCTATCCATGAGTACAAATTAAAATGTGTGCAAGCAAACAAATGTGCAAATGCAAATGTAGATTAGCAAACAAGAACTCACTCCTAGGTTGTTAAACCTAAGTATCAGGAGCGTATGCTCTGATACCAATTGAAATCACTTAGAGGGGGTGAATAGGTGATATGGCTAATCTAGAAACTAAATGAAGAAGCTAAAAACTATTTTGCGACACACTTAGTACAACATACAAGTGTAGCTGAATTCCCCGTTAAGGGCTCTGGACTAACTCCTCTTGATTCCCCTAGATATGAGTTAAGGTGCTATATTGTAATATCCCTAATCTAAAATACAGTATTTTCATTTTTCTAACGTATCTATTTTAATTTACTGATTATTTTATTTCACCAAGTTAATTTATATTTCTCTTGTGATTATTATTGTTGAATATGCAAATTATTTTCAGATAGTAAATGGCAAATTATTCTTCCATTATTATTATTGTTATTTCTATTGGAGTATTATTATTTCTATTGCTAGTGATAATAGATATTGTTAATTATTATTTGTGATTGGTATTACTTATTTTAATATTGACATTTGTACTAATCATGGTGGTGGTGGTGTTCTCCTTGTTTAGCCTCTCACCCTATTTCTCATTTACCCATTGGTGATCCTATACCCAATTGCCCGTTTGGATTCCGTAACACATTAGACCCGTTCCTAATCCTACCCATTAGCATATCCACTCATCTATTGGATCTCAACCCTTTTGGATCAAACTCAACACTCATTTACCTATTCGGATCCTAACCCAGTTGCCTAGACCCAACCCAATAACCCAATACCCCTATATATTAACCCATCCTATATAAACCTATCTTAACCTAAACCTAAACCTAGGATTGATAACCTAATCTCACCAATCCCAACCTCATGCTGCCGCAGATCTCCTCCAGGGCAACGAACCCGCCTCCGAGCTCCACCACCGCGATACCAGGCCTCCTCCCTCCTCCCGGCGAGCCGCGAGTGCCTCGCTCCGGCCCGATCTCCTTCCGCGAAGCTCCGCCGTCGTTCGTTTTCTCCGTCGGCCTCCGCCATCCCCTCCGGCGAGCTCCGCTGCGGACACTCACGCCATCATACTGCCATCGGTGAGGACATCGCCAAGGAGACCGCGAAGGACTGGAGAGGTCTTCGCGTCACCGTCAAGCTCACCGTCCAGAATCGTCAGGCGAAGGTCTCTGTCGTGCCGTCGACGGCTGCTCCAGTTATCAAGGCCCTCAAGGAGCCCGAGCGCGACAAAAAGAGGTGAAGAACATCAAGCACTCTAGCAACATCTCGCTCGACGACGTGATCAGGATCGCGAGGGTCATTGGCGATCTCAAGTCCCTACAGAGAGATTTCGACCATCGAATGAATTTCGGTGGCCTTCGCGGAAAGCTAAACGTGACTGACTTTCTTCCCTCTTGCTTGCTTACATTATGTTTGTTGGATTGTCTTAGAGAAATTTGGAAATGAACTTGGATTTTGATTGGAGAAAGAAAATATTTTGATATAAAGGAGACTATTTTTGGGTGTTGATGAAAACTTGTATAGGGTTGAAATTGCGATCCTATTTTGATGGGTTGTTTGAATGAGAAGAGAATGCAAGCAGGCTTGGGAGATTGTAATGAATGATAATCATTGATTTTGTGTTTGTGGGGACATTCAAGTGATTTATTTGCTGTTAACTGGGAAGTCTTTTTAGGCTAGAAATGGGTAATTTTATTATGATTGCCGCCTTAGTAGTGATTCCCAACAAAAGTTTAGGGTTATGCTAAGTTGCTAATCTATTGGAAGATGGGTTCCAAGTTTATCTTGGCGTAGGGAAGAAATGTATGTAAGGAAAGTTACAAAAACAAGTTAGAAAGACAAATGGCATCTTCATTATGGTCTACTGATCACTTAGCATCGGGTTGCACTTTCTGATTTATCTTTAACTTCTTTTTTGTAGAGACTATTATGACCGGGGAGTTGGTAGCTGAGAAATTGGTCCTCTTTACATCTTTCATGCTTTTCATTTATTGCTCCAGTTCCATGTATTGTGTGGGTTTTATCTCCCATTGAACCAATAGATTCTAGGCATATCCTGGACAAGTTCGGTCATGAAAGCGGCCTAAGCCTGTAGCTATTTCACTAGATAGCTTCCTTTTTAGTTCCTATTGAGAACGACTCGATGGCTCCTAAATTGTGACTAGCTATAATGAGCAGTATCCGAGCCCTTCATGACAATTCAGTCAAGGGGTTTGATTGGTCAAGTAATTGGTTTATAAGCTTAGTTCCTTTATTATGAAAAGATGGCGGAGAGTTAGTACTTATAGGGATCTGATGCAGGTTTAACCTTTTAGGTTGGAAGTGTACTTCAATTGCTACGGGTGCATCACCAGGGAACTCCTCATCTTAAAGGGTTGGTAATAGGATAAGAATGTAAATCTAATCCAATCTGATCTAGCCGATAACAGAACTCAAAATCAATTGTCATTTGTTAGACACCGGGGCTAGTTGGTTGCACAAAGAGCCAGAAGTGACCGAAGTTATAATATCCCTAGTTATTTATAAGTAAGTGTTCGGTTGTGTGATACAATGTTTCAGATACGTTAGTGAGATCCGGACCATTGCAGGAAACCCGGACCCGATCCAGATTCGTGCTCGTTGTGGACCCGATACAATGGTGATTCGAAGACCGATCCATGGGATGATCCGTAGATCAGTACCGGTTCGTGCAGTGAAGAGCAGACGTCGATTCGGGTCCGAAAATGCATCATTTCAGGTGAGTGTTCCTTGTTTTCTTATTGAGTATTTGATATTATTTTATATGAGTGCTTTTAACTGGTTCCTATATACGTCATTATGTTTAAACAGTGTTCATGTTTAATTACTGTTTATGCATGTCAATTATTGCTCCTGTTCACATTCACGTATTAAATACATAATCAACAAACCCCGGAAGACCACATTGCTGATTCAGAATAAATATCATGATACCATTTAGATAACTTGACTAACTATATGACATCTAACTGATAACAATACTATGCATATTACTGAAAGTTATTGGGAAATGATTGTTTGACCGTAACCACGGTACAGTTCTATTGTTCATCGTATACACGGTTACTGTTACTGTTACTGTTACTGATATTGTTCACCGTGTATACGATTACTGATTGATCATTACTGTACTGATATTGTTACCGTCCAGTAGCATCTCAGTAATTGAAATGGCATAAGGTATTGATTGTTATTGATGGCATTACCTCACTGACTGTACACTAGACACCTTTCACTGGACCTTGACATATGACTGTATCACTGTTACTTGACATCTGGACTCCTGTACCCGGTACCCATATCCCATGTACTATTGACCTGTTATTAGCACAGTCAAACCGGCGTCCGGCGGTTTGCCGCCTGGTGTCGGGATTGACGAGGATGTATCCCACAATCGTGCTAGCGTCCGGTGGATCTTGAAAGGAACTAAGTGCCATGTGGAGTAAAGTGCCACACCATACACATGGTGGGGGCCACCTCTTGAAGCCACGGGGGCCACCTCTAGAATCCATGGGGCTGAGGCAGAAGAGGTGGAGGCCGCGGTCGCAGCCGTCGCAGAGGAGGAGCTCGTCGGGACAGTTGCCGGACCCGCACTCTTCGCAATCGATGTCGTCGGCCTCACTGGGTTTCTTGGCCTGGGTTCTTCTCCTCGATGGGGTTTTGGGAGCCATTAATGGATCTCGATCGACAGAGATTGAGACTTGAGAGGGGAAAAGTTTTGGGGTTTTTTTTTTTTTTTTTTTTTTTTTTGCACTGTTGGATTGTTAAATAGTGGGGGAGAAAAAAGGTCCGAATTTTCGCGCGTAAATTTTGAGGCCGTGCGAGGGAAATTTGGCGGGAGGCGGGTTATTTCGGGTTGAGGTTTTTATTTGCCGCGGAATTGAGGGTAATAGGGTCGGATTCTTTTAAGTGGAGGCTCCGCTTTTTCATTCTAACTGTACCCGTATGAGGATCCATTATACATTCAAGGGTTTCTATGTATAGATTCAAAACCCATTAGTCTCAGATTATCCGAACTCAATGCCTCTTTCTAAATATGATGTTTTATTTATTAGAATAAATACAAAACATGACGTTTATTGCTCAAATGCGTTTTAACTCTTTATTTTTTCTTCGTTTGTAAAAAAGTATTAGATATATTTAAACATGAACAAATAATCTTATTTAAATTGTGTTTAGGAAAATAATTCATTAAATTAAAACAAAGTGAACTAAATAAGCAATCATGAAAATACGTAATTTATCTAACTTCTTTGTATGCATCCACATTTTGGCTGTGAGATCATTGCTCTGGTGACTTTATATCTTACTTATAAGAATGAAGCTCTTAACATACAGTAAAAGCCACATTATTTTGGAGAGAAGTTAAGGAGTGATATAAATATATTGTGCAAAAGTGAAAAAAGAGAATTTCTGATCTATGTCCGAATCAAAGTAAACATGTACTACTTTTTTGTTTTAAGATATGATATTGACATGATTGTTCGTCACAAGTAGTATGAATTGGAATATTAATTAAACATCATTTCCTCATGCCTGAGCTACTTACAGACAAACAATTCTTGTAAAGAAAATTGAGAAAAAAATGAAACTTTTTATTTAGCATAAGTTTTTCCCCCATTTTCGTGATTTTTTTTTTTTTTTTTTGAATGTTTGCAATTGATAAAATAAATATTGAAATAGTTGACCATGTGTGCACATGTAAATACACAATTGGGCTCAAACCAAATGCCTATAAAAGTCCCTCCTAATTTGGGCCAAATTCGCCTGGCCCACTTAATAAACGCTAATGCGTCTCCCATCATTTGGTCAGCCCACTTCCTCAAAGGCCCAAAGGCCTAATTAGGCAGGAAAATAAGTTATTGTCAAACTTATTTCAGAGCGATTAACATTAAAAATCTACAAACTATTGATTCTCTTAAGTTTAATTTTTTTTTAAAAAAAAAAATTTTCTAAATATCTAATATTTTCTCAGAATAACATAAACATCTGAATACAAATTTTGTCCCCATTCTTTTCATCTATGGTAAACTGGTATATTAGAGAAACAAAAGGAAATCTTGCAAACTCCAAATGGTATTGCATCTAAAAGAGTATGGTCAGCTCAAATCTCTTTATGCACAATCTATTCAGTTAAGAATGCGTAAAAAATGGTAAAAGAACACTCAATGAGTAGAACATTACAAATTATCAATGAATAACATTGTTTCAAGATTTATTTCGATATATAAAATGGAGTGAGGATAGAGAAGGAAACAAAAAAAAGATTTAAAATACAACTTTAAAACTATTTCAAGTCACATTGTATTTCCAAGTTTTCCCGATAGTTCTCATATGAAGACAATAGATAACTCAATTAACCAATGAGTTACAAATATTAGAAGGCAATAGAATTAGATATACGTATGCATCTTGATCTTGATGTTATAGTTATTCATGTGAGAATATAGTTCCATTGAAAATTAAATAGAAAAGTGATAGACTCAATAAAAGTTGAGGCTAAGACCTAATAGTTTAAACTTTTTAGTCTATGATGGCCTGAGTGTTCACTCCACCGGTGATATCAGAGCCCAAGTTGTGATCCATAAGGGGAATGGAATTAGATGTGAAACTCGACAAATTAGTTGGGAGTTGACCAAGAAGTGATTTCCCACAGACGATGGAGATTTATGGATGGTTAGGTGGTTGTTGTTGGTCACACAGATGGTAGCCAGTTATTGCCGGATGTTGAGACTAAAGGTGGTATACCCACGGGTGAGATGCCCTGGACAATCGAGATCCATAGATTGTTGCAGCCCAAAATTTTAATGAATGATGATTGAGATATTTTCATACATGAAGAGAGAGAGGCTGTTATAAGAAATCTATGGGTAGAAAAGTGAATGATGTAGTTTGTCCCTCCATGTGTTTGGTGCGGCACTTAACGTCATGTAGCACTAGCTCTTTGTATCTAAAAATAAGATCATATAATGGTGGCCCTCATCATTGAATGATGTGGTTCTTAACTCCATACAACACTTAGTTCCCAATTTTTATTAACCAATACAGCAAGCAAAACAGACTCAATGTGGTGTGTCATCTGTAAGATTTCTTACAAGCAAAACAGACTTTCTTGCACTTGAAATGAGATTTTTTGAGTTATGTTTGACAAAGAATATCCCAATCGGAAGAAATTTGTTGAATATTGTGTGATAAGAATAATCTCAAGTGAGAAAGTTAGACCTAACGAGAATGTATTGAGGCAGCAAAAATGAATATTATAGTCTAAAGAGGAAAAATGATTCATGCAGACAAGCTCCCAAAAGATTTAAAGGTTTAGTTGTCGTACATGCATGCTTTGATTCCTAACTTGGGCATCATTGTAGAAAGTACTCGATTCAGTTTTTCTAGTCTCTCTCTTATTCAAGCTTCTGGTAAAACCTGAAAGAAAGAGCATGAAATGTAACACACAGGTGATGCAATTATACATGTTGACAAAAACAGTTTCTACCATATAAACACCACTCATTGTTTCAGAAGTCCTTTGGGTTTGGCTCAAATCGGAGATGATCCCAGAAAAGTAAGAAACTCACACTTGAAAGAGAATTTCCAGAACCAATCTGAAAATGACTTGAAACCAGATTCTTCTTGTGAGAAAACTGCTCATAGTGTCGGGATTTGACAAGGTAACCTACACCGACCGTGATGTCATGAGCGAGAAAAAGACTCTAATCGTCAAGGTTTATGGCACTGCAATGATGAAATTCACTGCAGAAACTTGATGGTATGAGCTGATTCTGCCAGAGGTTCCGGGCTGTGGAAAATTGTGGAGAAAATGAATATTATAATTACGAAGACATTTAAACTAGTTATATGTTGTGGAGTAAGTTTACCAACTAAAGGTGTTTAGAACTTGGGATCTCCTAAATAATTATGTATGTTCTGAAATTTTGAATATTTAGGGGGAAAGAAGAAGGTGGGTTTTGATTACCCTCCATCATCTTTTTTTACTTATTCAATATATGTCGCGTTTGATTTGATCTATTCTGAAAAACCTTGAATCGGGATGGTTTCGAATTGTTGCTCAAGTATTTTTTATTTCTGTTTCTTTCAATGGTCTCTTAGCATTGTTATCTCTGACCGCATCCGGTATTAGTTACCTTGACGAAAAGGTGACGCAAACAAAAAAAACGAAGATGCCGAATAGATATCGTTCTAGCGCCAATGAACCCTGAAAGGAACCTTCAAGTAGAAATAATACTCGAATCCACGAGTAAACAACTCAAATCCACGAGAAAAAGATAACAACTCGAATCCGCGAGTAATTAAAAAGAGAAACTCAATTATATTGATCAAAGTTGAATACAAAAACAAAGAATATAATGATCTTTTATAGGCTTAAAAGAAGTATTCTAATCTAACTAGGAAACTAAGATCAAACAAAAGAAAAAGAAAAAGAAATTGTAATCCAAAATGGATTCGAAAACTAAATCCTAAACAAATCGGATACTCTGATACAGAGATCGGTGACAGAGTTAGACAACTAATGATTTTCATTGATCAACTAATGAACAAGCTCAAAAATTTACTGACTCTCTGTCGAACCAAATTAGTCGACTACTGAGATTGCATTAGTCGACCACTGAGAGGGTTAGTCACTACTGAGAGGATTAGTTGATTATTCTTGATGATTAATCGATTAATGCAAATCCTGTTATTTGTTACATTGCTCTCCTACATCACTCCCTCTTCAAAAGAACTCGTTCTCGAGTTCCAATCAATAGCATCATGAACGATGTTATCTTTAGCAAACTCGGACTGAGGACAAATGTGATTCAAAAATCTTGATTCGTCTCGACAATTTTCATCAAACTCCATATAGTATTGCATCATCGAATCTTCAATGTAATCATCATCTCAGATCGATTGATAATCAATGCCATTTGATTGGTGCTCTTTCATTATCCGGCCATACATATACACCATGTTCCCATACTTCATTGGTTCGCCTCTATGAAGAAGATATTCCAGAGTGCAATTGGAGAAAGAATTTGGCATACCGTGTGGAACACGTCGTGCCCACGTGCTAATGGTAGGTGATATGATCTTGAAGAATTGAAAACTTTCATCTCGAGCATCCTCCTTCCGCAGGAAAGGATCTTCGAAATCATGACGAATAGATGCATTATGATGCTAAGGTGGTTTAAACTCTTCCAATAATGGTCTCTTCTCCTCAGGAATCTCAGTGGATAGAGTAATTTTCTGTTTGAAAACTAAAGCAAAATTTTGCTTTGTTTCCTTTGGTTCCATCAAAAACTCTCCTCGGTTGCATATGAATATGAGTTTATGTTCTTTTTCTTTTGGCGACTTTGGAACAGGTGGAATATGCTTCATGGCAACTCTTTTACTCTTCCACGTGAACATATAGATGTTCTTTTTCACCATTGTGGGTAGCATCAACATCATATTGTCATGGTCTCCCCAAAAGAATATTACACTTGTCTATATCGACAACATCACAAACAACGAAATCTTGATAATATTTTTCAATTGAAGTAGGAATATGACATAAATCTGTTAGCTTGATGGAGGGGCATTTTTTAATCCATCCAATAGTGTTAGGGTGAGGGTGAGGGTGTGGGTGTGATTTCACCTCTAACTTCAAGTAGTCCACCAATACACTAGAAATGATATTCTCGTAACTTTTATTGTTGATGATGAGGTTGCACACCTTATTTTTGACCAAACACCTTGAGTAAAAGATTTGATGCCATTGTGTAATGTCGGGAGACTTTTGGTTGCATAACAACCGCTATACCACGTAGGTGGCTGACTCTCAATGCTCTTCGACAAAGTCGGAGTCTTCCGGCTCAGTCTCAATTTTCACTTTGTCTTCATCCTCATAGTCTGCCAAGTTGACTTGCCTTCTCTTAGGGCATTCATTGGATCTGTGCCCAGACTCTCCACACCTGTAACACTTGACGACTCCAGACTTGGCATAGGAATTCTTTTTGCTCTTTACAATTGCGGTGGTTATTGTTGTCTGTGCTGACACAGGAGCTTTGATCGTTTGTTGGGCTGACGATTGGTCAACCGTGAAAGCACACCTAGAGGGGGGTGAATAGGTGAAAGTGCTAATCTAGAAACTAAATGCTCTAAATGCGAAAGCTAATGTAAATTTTGCAACACACTTAATACAACACACAAGTGTAGCCGAATTCCCCGTGAAGGGCTCTGGACTAACTCCTCTTGATTCCCCTTGAATGGGTTGAGGTGCTATGTGAAGCTCTTGTGGTTAAGTATAAGTGAGGCACACACAAACAACCAAGCATACACAAGATATAGCAATATGAAATATGCAAGGTACAATGCAAGCAATGTATGATATGAATAATGAATGATACTTTGCACAAATAAAAGAGAGAGAGAGTTAGGAGACAATGGATCAAACGCTAACAACAAGATATGTTTCGAGGTTCGAGCCCCTAGCTCTACATCCCCGCCTTCACCACCGTGAAGGATTTCCAATCCACTATCTCCCACCGAAGGAACCTCCACCGAGGAGGATTTGTTACAACAAAGGGAGTACCGAACTCCTCTCTCAAACACCGCCTCATAACCGAGGGGTAGGCCCGTAGCCAATACAACAACCAACACCTCTACCGAAGAGGGTTACAAACCAAACTCCACCTCTCACTAGAGGGAGCAAACCACAAGCCTCATCCTCTACCAAAGAGGGAGCAAACACCAACCCAATACAACAACCTCAACCTCTACCAAAGAGGGAGCAACACAAAAAATCAAGGGTTTACAATAGGTGGTCTCTTTCAACCACAAACAATCTCTCCTTTTCCACAAACAAAAAGATCCTAAATAGATTAGGATAGAAGATAGCTCAAGTGTGGAAAACAAGTGTTTTGATCAAAGAAAATCTCTTGGGAAAAATACCAAATTGATATAGAAATGAAGAACAATAAACTAATTCCCAAAAACCTATTTTCTTTGAAAATAACAAAACACTTAAAAACAAATAGAATGAATCTTTTTGCTCTTTAAACACTTTTTAAAACTTGTTTTAAAACCAGAGAATGGGAGAAAATCAGCTCTAAAAATCTTGGCCAAACCCTAAAGAAATGGGGTTTATATAGGCCAAATCAGAAACTAGCCGTTAGGCTGATCTGTCAGCCTGACAGGCTTCCGGTCGACCGGCCGGTCGACCGCCAATGGTCAAAAATCTGACCGTTGGAGCAAACCGGTCGACCGCCCGGCCGACCGAAATAAACAGAGAGCACTGCTCTCAGTTACGGTCGACCGCCCGGTCGGCCGTCCCATTGTGTGCCAGACGTGCACGGTTCTGTGCACGTCGGTCGACCGTACGGGTCGACCAGCCTATAGTTTGGTCGACCCCACGGTCGACCGGCCTGGCCTGACAGACAGGTCTGGGTCTGAAACTGGTTTAAAACATATCTTGAAAATTCTTTTAATAACTTCTAAAAATACCAAAAATGTTTTTATCATATTGCATTGATATATAAACATGTGATAAACATTTCTACTCAAATATCAAGCATATGAAACCATTTTTGTTTCTTAACATTTTTACCAAAAACCAAAACATGTATTTTTTATCAAACTTGGATTTTTCAATACATGAATAGGAAAGTCAAAATAAGTTTGTTTAAAAGTTAAGCATGCATGTATAGAATGAAACAACTATACATATATCAATTAAACTTGTTTTAAACAACTATTCATGAAAGCAAAAAAGCCAAACATAAAACGTGTGTGTTTGTGCACTTGAGCATATCAACTATACTAAGCTTTACAAATGGATCTAAACACACTATCTAAACTATGGATACCTAACTCTTCTTGACGATCTCCATCTTCAAGTAGACCCGATCCAAAACTCCATCCATGGGCTAGGCAATGTGTGATCTTGAAGCTTGAGCCCTGGAATCACTTGTGAAGCTTCCAAACACCTCTTGTTGAAGCTATCACTAAACTAACATCTTGTTATAAGATTTGAGACTAAAAAAACACAAGAATATTAGTAAACATAACTACATGAGTTAATCATCATCAAAACTAGGGTGGAAGGCCTTTGGGCCAATAATCTTCCCCTTTTGATGATGACAAAACTCATGGAGTTATATATGCGTGGATTAAAGTTAAGCTTCAAAGAAGCTCCCCCTTAACTCATGCATAAAATAAATAAACATAAATATGCATGAATGACAATGCATAAACAAGATGCTCTAGATACCAAATGAAATATTCAAAACAAAACATGCTCTAGAGACCAATTAAAATTAAACAATTAAACTTAATATATGCAAAACACAAATATGCATATATAAAACTTAAAATCTTTCTCCCCCTTTTTGTCAATCATCAATAAAGGGGTTAAAGTTAAATCAAAAACAAGAAATTTTTCTCCCCTTTTTGTCTAAAACAAAAACATATCAATAAGGGGTTACGATCAATAAGATATCAAAGAAAAAGATATGACAAAGTAGCATCTTGATATCAATTGAAAGTAAACATAAAACAATCAATAAATGGTATATGCTATATACATTCATGAAGAGAAAGACGCTAAGTTAACTTTCCTACACATATGCATTATATGAAGAAGGGATGATAAGCCCCAATTCACATAACACATATTATGTAATGCATAAGGAGAGATGTGAAGCTCCCCTTACACACGTGTATCACATAAAGAAGAGTTATCAAGCTCCTCAATACAAGATACACTCAACATGAATCTATATGTAGAAGAGATGTTAAGCTCTCCTTGTATATAGGCAACATAAATCAAAAACTTTGAATTTTTCTTTTAACAAAATTTTTATTTTTGATATCAATTTAGAAACAATGATGAGATTTATTGATACTAATTTAAACTTTATATTCTACCATAAAACAAGGGAGTGGAAATACAAATACCAATTGAAATAAGAAAATTGAATTTTCTCCCCCTTTATGAAATACAAACTAAACACATGCATAAGCTTGTTTAAAGATATCAATTGAAAAACTAAATCAATTGAAATAAAGTTGAAACTCAAGCTTTAGCATAAACAAAATTTATGCTCTAAGATATATGAATATAGTAGGCACAAACAAAACATATATGTATGAGAAATTAGATACCAATTGAAACTGATATCATTGAAATGAAAGCATACATACATACAAACATATGAGTATACAAGAGGATCAAAATTGATATCAATTGAAAGAGTTCAATGATACCAATTGAGACAATAATAATAGCATGGTATAACTCATATTATCAAAACGAAGAATACGAACTAGTTTAAAAAATGGAAAGTTTTGTTAACTAGTACGAAATCCTTCAAGTAAGGAATAAACTAAAGATAATTTTCATAAAACACATGTAAATCACATTGTACTTAAAAATACTCAATATTCAATGAAGTCTATACATGCTCATGAAAACATGCTTATGAGAAATATTTAAAAGATGGTGAGTGTACAAGTATAATGTGTAACATGGCACTATGAAGATATGCAATTAAGCTCAAAATTCCTTGAAACATTAAAATCTAATATTTTTTTTTCATACCAATTGAAAGTATACAATTAAGCTCAATTATTTCTTGACAAATATAAAAAATCTAAATTTTAATAAAAATTTACATTTCAAGGTATATGTATGTTTTGACAACATAAGAAGCATACACACACACACAATTGAGTCCATAAATAAAGATTTGCATGAAAAGCAAATGACTCAAGGGGTATACATGTATATCTTAAAGTTTGGTAAAATAAACATATACATGAATTGAAATACACAATCATAGAATAGATCCAAAAATGGGAATACAAGTTTAGAATGCATGAATCATCAAAACTAGACTATACTAGCACATCTAATGGGTTCAAATAAGCATTCAAGCTCAAACATATATAGATTTATTTGTGGCCCATTATATGTAGAAGTATAAATCCTAGTGTTGACAAAACTAACATTTAAACTAATATTCACATCATGAAGCATCAAAACGAGATATAACTAAACATAATTAAAACAGATGTTGAGAATACAAAAGATTTTATCCATAGAAGATGTGTATCTCATAAGCTAATTTAAGAATAATTAACTAGTATAAATTGTTTTTAAAAAGAACTAGTTAAAGATCCTTCAAATACATCAAATCATATGTTTTTCATAAAACATAACTAAATACATAAAGATTCAATCACTCAAGGTCTATAAAACTCAAAATGATCATGAATCTAAGTCATGAAAAATAAAAGAAAATGTGAGTGTTGAAAGATCATGTAAATGGCATTTTTATGAAACTAGTCATTGAAGCTCAAATGAAACATGAATATCAAACACATCAGAAACATTTTTCATAAAAACACTAATCTTCATGGTATATGTATGATTTATACAAAAACTAACAGTACACATACATATCCCAAACATAAAAGAGTCTATCAAATGTATTTGCATGAAGGCAAGAGACTCACGGGTATACATGTATATTTATTAGTTTTGAATTCAAAATACATATACATGAAGTAAAGCATAAAAATTGGCAAAGCATGTATAAATGAGAATCATCAAGACTAGTCTATACATATGCATATAGTGAGTACAAATGAGCATGAAGTGCAATCATATATAAAACAAATGTAGCTCTCTATTTGTACATGTATAATACAAATATTGATAAAAATTATATCTAAGCATGTTTTTACCTCATGAAGCACATCAAAACATAAAACATAAACATGCTATGAATATGATAAATGAACTAGCATGTACATAATAATAAGGAGTTAGAGATTTATACCAAAACCGATGAGGCACCTCTCTAGTCTCCAAAACGAGGTGGTCCTCCCACCAAATATCCCTTGAAAGTGATGCATCCAAAAAGGTTCTCTTTAAGCACGGAACGCATCCACTCCAAGGTACCTATACTCTCACGTCATGTGAGAGCCCACACCTACATCAAATAAAGGAGGGGTGGTCTTTGGTATCCATATCTTCTTGGGTCCATGGGGGTTAGTACCTTCTCTAACCCAAACGAATTTCTTTGCTAAATTTACATTATGTAATCTATCAAAGCAAAATTTAGCAAGGTGGCCCATACGTCCACAATGTGTACAAGTGTACACATGAGCATACATAGTGTGATGGTGTCCGTGAGGAGCATGTGTATGCCGTGGAGGGTGTACATGAAAAGATGGAACTTGTTTCTTTCGAACCAAGGATTCGAAGCGTGTGTGGTTCATGGCACATTGGCTCATAGTGGAGCCCAAACAATCAACCTTCTTCTTAAGCATGGATATATCATTATCAATTAAAGAAGAGGTGGCACATGCAATAGGAGGTGTGTGTGATACTAACCTAGCATGGCAAACATGTGCATCAATCTTATTTTTCAAAATATTATTTTTCTTTAAACAAACATCTAAATCATTTGAAATAGAAATAATCTTATTTTTCAAAGCAACATTCTCTTTTAAAGTAAAATCAACTTTTGAAGACAAATTTTCATTTTTCTTTAAAAGAGTTTCACTATCATTTTTAGATTTTAAAAACTTATTTTCTTTAAGTACAAGATCAAGTTGAGATTTTAATGAATCCCTCTCATTAGCAATCTCCTCTTTCTCTTGCAAAACAATATCAAGTCTAGCAATCAAACTTTTATTTTCATTATTAATGCCTAGACTTTTCTTTTTCAAAATTTTATATTTTTCTATTAGTTTTTCACACACAATAGATAGTTCTTCATTTATAGTATAGGCATCATAATTATCACATGAAGAACTAGAACAATCATCACTATCTAAGTGGGTTTCCGATTGTACCTCAAGGGAGTCATTCCCTTGTACCATGAAGCATTGAGAATCGGATTCTCCACTAGATTCCTCCGGTTGAATTGGCAATTGAAGATTGGAGGTGGTGGTTGTGGTAGTCAACAAATTCCACACTGCAAAGGCGGAATCAATATTAGAAACATGTAAAAGATATTCTTTTGAAAGTGTGCTTCTAATAGCCTCAAGGGCTTGTGCATTGGCCCCTATATGAATGCAATTACCAAGATAGCATTTCTTGGTAGCTGCAAGGAAAACATGTAATCCTAGGGTTTGTAGGTAAATGGACATCCTAGTCTTCCAAACAAGAATGTTGGAAGCATCATACATAGGTAGGGTCATGAAGTCCATGGTAAACTATATGTGTGCAAACAAGCAAATGCAAACAAGATTAGCAAACAAATGGATCTCACTCCTAGGATGTTAAGCCTAAATATCAGGAGCGTTGGCTCTGATACCAATTGAAAGCACACCTAGAGGGGGGTGAATAGGTGAAAGTGCTAATCTAGAAACTAAATGCTCTAAATGCGGAAGCTAATGCAAATTTTGCAACACACTTAATACAACACACAAGTGTAGCCGAATTTCCCGTGAAGGGCTCTGGACTAACTCCTCTTGATTCCCCTTGAATGGGTTGAGGTGCTATGTGAAGCTCCTGTGGTTAAGTATAAGTGAGGCACACACAAACAACCAAGCATACACAAGATATAGCAATATGAAATATGCAAAGTACAATGCAAGCAATGTATGATATGAATAATGAATGATGCTTTGCACAAATAAAAGAGAGAGAGTTAGGAGACAATGGATCAAACGCTAACAACAAGATATGTTTCGAGGTTCGAGCCCCTAGCTCTACATCCCCGCCTTCACCACCGTGAAGGATTTCCAATCCACTATCTCCCACCGAGGGAACCTCCACCGAGGAGGATTTGTTACAACAAAGGGAGTACCGAACTCCTCTCTCAAACACCGCCTCACAACCGAGGGGTAGGCCCGTAGCCAATACAACAACCAACACCTCTACCGAAGAGGGTTACAAATCAAACTCCACCTCTCACTAGAGGGAGCAAACCACAAGCCTCAACCTCTACCAAAGAGGGAGCAAACACCAACCCAATACAACAACCTCAACCTCTACCAAAGAGGGAGCAACACAAGAAATCAAGGGTTTACAATAGGTGGTCTCTTTCAACCACAAACAATCTCTCCTTTTCCACAAACAAAAAGATCCTAAATAGATTAGGATAGAAGATAGCTTAAGTGTGGAAAACAAGTGTTTTGATCAAAGAAAATCTCTTGGAAAAAATACCAAATTGATATAGAAATGAAGAACAATAAACTAATTCCCAAAAACCTATTTTCTTTGAAAATAACAAAACACTTAAAAACAAATAGAATGAATCTTTTTGTTCTTTAAACACTTTTTAAAATTTGTTTTTAAAACCAGAGAATGGGAGAAAATCAGCTCTAAAAATCTTGGCCAAAACCCTAAAGAAATGGGGTTTATATAGGCTAAACCAGAAACTAGCCGTTAGGCTGATCTGTCAGCCTGACAGGCTTCCGTTCGACCGGCCGGTCGACCGCCAACAGTCAAAAATCCGACCGTTGGCGCAAACCGGTCGACCGCCCGGCCGACCGAAATAAATAAAGAGCACTGCTCTCAGTTACGGTCGATCGCCCGGTCTGCCGTCCCATTGTGTGCCAGACGTGCACAGTTCTGTGCACGTCGGTCGACCGTACGGGTCGACTGGCCTATGGTTCGGTCGACCCCACGGTCGACCGGCCTGGCCTGACAGACAGGTCTGGGTCTGAAACTGGTTTTAAAACATATCTTGAAAATTCTTTTAATAACTTCTAAAAATCTCAAAAATGTTTTTATCATATTGCATTGATATATAAACATGTGATAAACATTTCTACTCAAATATCAAGCATATGAAACCATTTTTGTTTCTTAACATTTTTACCAAAAACCAAAACATGTATTTTTATCAAACTTGAATTTTTCAATACATGAATAGGAAAGTCAAAATAAGTTTGTTTAAAAGTTAAGCATGCATGTATAAAATGAAACAACTATACATATATCAATTAAACTTGTTTTGATCAACTATTCATGAAAGCCAAAAAGCCAAACATAAAACGTGTGTGTTTGTGCACTTGAACATATCAACTATACTAAGCTTTACAAATGGATCTAAACACACTATCTAAACTATGGATACCTAAGTCTTCTTGACGATCTCCATCTTCAAGTAGACCCGATCCAAAACTCCATCCATGGGCTAGGCAATGTGTGATCTTGAAGCTTGAGCCCTGGAATCACTTGTGAAGCTTCCAAACACCTCTTGTTGAAGCTATCACCAAACTAACATCTTGTTATAAGATCTGAGACTAAAAAAAATATAAGAATATTAGTAAACATAACTACATGAGTTAATCATCATCAAAACTAGGGTGGAAGGCCTTTGGGCCAACAAACCGTCGTAGAACTCTGCCAAATTCTTTTGCCACCTGATGGCTCTTCAATTGAAATCGGACACCTGAAAAGTGGAGCTCTGCTTTATAATCTCTCGATCTTCATAGCTTTGTTGTCGGCTTCATCAACGGAGAACACATTATAAATGATCACATGTTTTTGGATGGGTTACTTTAAACCGCTGATGTACTTTAGCGCTTATTGTTCCTCTGTTATGGATAGATCACATTATGATGAGAGGTGATAAAACTTCTCCGTGTACATCGCAACAGTCCTTGTAACTTGTTTACACTGTTCAAATTGATTGTAAAGGATTTATTGATAATCAGGTGGAAGGAATAGACCTTGTAAGAGTTGCTTCATGCGTTTCTATTTCATCACGGGTGGCTTGCCTTAGCGTCTCCTTGTGAGTTGTAGTTGGTCTCACAATGCGAACTTGCATGCCACGAACTTGATATGCTTCTTCTCGGGGACGTATGCCATGTCGAAGAACTTTTTCACTTCATAAACCTAATCCAAGAAGGATTCAATATCAAGGTTTCTACTAAAAAAAGAAATTGCTATTTTCATCATATATTCATTAGAACTTGAGTAATCTCTTCTCCTGATTAGGAAAAGAAAAATCCTCCTCTCCTATTAGGATTGGTCATCTGCTTATGGCCTCATTTGTAAGCCATCGCTTCATCGTAAGCTAGCTCTATCTTCGATGTCGTCTTCTTGATAGAAAGGGTTGTTCAATTCTTACTCATCGAAAAGATCTTCATATTGAAAATTTAGCAGAGAATGTCTTGGTGATGGTGGTGGTTGTTGTGGCAATCATTGATGTATTGGTGGTTGTTGTGGTGGTGGTTGTTGTGGTGGTGATTTTTGTAGTAGTGGTTGAGTTGATTGACGATCATGTTCGCTTCGGTACGTACCATCAGCTAAATTTCGGTCATCAATCTTGAGAGACAACTTCTTGATCTCTTGGGCCATAAGATCCAAGCTAGATTTTATATTGCAGATACCTTCTTCAATAATGCCCATCCTTATGGAAAGGCGTTGCAAACTATTGTTGTCACCTACCATCGTCAGAAAGTTACCGAATTTCTGATACCACTTAACGCAGACAATGAGTGAAGATGTCGGCTAAATATAGTTCTAGCGCCAATGAACCTGAAAAGGAACCTTCAGATAGGGATGATACTCGAATCCACGAGCAAACAATTCGAATTCACGAGCAAAAGATAACAACTCAAATTCATGAGCAATTTAAAAGAGAAACTCAATTCTATTGATCAAAGTTGAATACAAAAATAAAGAATACAATGACTTTTTATAGGCTTAAAAGAAGTATTCTAATCTAACTAGAAAACTAAAATCAAACAAAAGAAAAAGAAAGTAAATTGGAATCGAAAACGGATCCGAAAACTAAATCGGATACTCTGATACAGAGGTTGGTGATATAGTTAGTCGACTAATGATTTTCATTAGTCGACTAATGAACAAGCCCAAAAATTATCAACTCTTTGTTCAGCCAAATTAGTCGACTATTGAGATTCGATTAGTCAATTGAGAGGGTTAGTCGACTAGTAAGTCGACTATTCTTAATGATTAGTCGACTAATTAAAATCCTGATGTTTGTTGCATTGCTCTCCTACATCAAAGGTTACCCTTGCTCGCTTAGTGAGCGTTCTTTTGTCAATTTCTATATTTCTTACTATGATAGCTTTAAGAACTTGAAAAGTTCCCTTACAAATTACTAGCTATCAACCATGAACTTGGACCAAATTAACTTTTTAATGGTAGAATAAGTCTAAACATTCTCTGATGCTTTCATGGCATATTGGCACACACTACCTTTTACCTGTAAATCTACCTTGATTCTCAAATCATTACTGCATATTCAGCATATATAAAGTTTTATGTTATGCTCAAGTAAGTCAATATGAATGATATCTTAATATGTCACTCTTATGTTCACATGGACTGGAACTATATCTGTTGGGCTCAGATGCATACATATCAACATCTTGCAAAGCTTAATTCTTTTTGTTTGTCAAACGAAGGGTAAGTTCAAATTGCATGTGGACCTCTACAGTAATCATTGGTTTTCAATAATGTCCACATGCTTAACTTACTTAATTGCGAAGATGGCTATTAATTATACCTTAATGCGCTCCACAGGAAACCCATACTGTACAGATCGCTCAGTGATCCACGTGATGACAACTTAATCAAAATCCTGCAGTGCTGCGTTTGTTCCAAACAGTTTACAAACTACTCCCTCGGCGTGCTGCATATGTTAATGGTGGATTTTCTTTTAAATATGTTAACCACAAGGATCAAATATTTCTTTGGAATCAAATCCACTTTTAGTGGGTAGATGGCCAAGGAGATGGACAAGTATATTTTGGTGGTGAGGAAAATGTGGTCCATATTGAGAGACGGCGAAGACTTGTCAGGATTGGTTCGTCTATACTCTCATCTTCAATGTTTGTTAGACTTATTTGAATTAGAGTCTAAATTGATTTAGGTCTACACAAGTTTAATTGGATGTTATACACCCATCTCCATAAGCCTATGTTGTTGAACCTATTAAAGAATTGATCGAGAGTAATGGTTTGGGTCTAAACTCGTTTCAATTACAATTAGCCTTTGATGTAAATAAATTTGTAATGTGAGCCTCATCTGCACGTGTGGAACGCACGATATTAGTCAAGGGCTTAAATTTATGATGAGTTGAATTAAAATTGTCTTGAACCTATAATATCATGGATTAAATTACTTCCAGTACTATGACCTAATCTCTCTCTTAGAGGCTTCTCGTCTCCTCTAAAGATCAAGAAGAGAACTTAGTAGCTGAAGAGAATAATCCCCTCCCTCAACTCCGATATACTTAAGATTGTGCAACCTTCAGTGCTGGAATAAGGAATACCTAAACCCTCCTTTTTTTTTTGATCTTGATAAAAAGACTATTACATGTGTTAGATTTTGTTTGGATAATTAGGAGATCAACAACGTTGTCAACACACACACACACACACATATTTATTTATATATTCTCTTCTATATATTTTATTGTGACCGATATAAGATGGAGAAGAACCTAAATGAGCTCGAAAGCGACTGTTGAAATGCCATTCTTCGAGCTTTCATTGTAAGTTTTGTTTGAATATTGGCATAAAGCCCACCAACTGATTGATAAGTGTTTAGATTAAGGGGTGATTAACAATTTTTTTTTTGGTTAAGGGTGTGGAAGGAAATCAAGAATGGTTGGTGAGATTTGGAGTAGGAAATGGTTTAGACTTGAGGGGTTTTTTTCACTCGTAGAGAGAGAGGGGGGTTGGTTTTGGGGGTTGGGGGGTGGGGTGGTGAGTGGGAAATGAGAGTGGTGGGTATGTGTGTTAAATCATTCGTACGAGAATTGAGGAGTGGGAGATCGAAGGTAAGCAAATGGAAGTGGAGATGGTCCACAAGAGTTGAAATCATTGAAGGCATGTCTCATTCCACTATACATTCATGTCTGTTTTCTAGTTGGCTTGGGATCGAAAGAATGATTCTTGAATTGACATCTTTTTGCAAGGAAAGATCCTGTTTTGTTGCAACTTGTATATTTTGTGTGTTTATGCGTATGTTGACTGATATAAGCGTGTTGTTCATGTGAATCTACATCATTGTATTTTGGATTAGAACTTGCACTAAAAAGCTTCTGAAATTGTGTGTGTGAACTTTGTCATCTCATCATTTCATTTCTACTTCTTATAATTGTTAATTGAACTTGGGGGAAAAAATGATCAAGTCTCATGACATATTCGCAAGTAAATTATAGATCACAGTTCAAATTAAGTGAAAAATGTGATTGTTGAACTGTGAATTCGGATCCTCTGGTAGGATCTCGGGGGTTACAAGCCAAGGTAAAGAGGTATGGCTTGAATCGAGCTAGCAAGCACTTATGTTAAGAAAGACAAAAAAATATAGAGAGAGAGATAAAGTTGAACTTAGTGTTACTTTATTAAAAAGGAGATGAATATATGATGAAATAAGATTGAATTCAAGACTCTCTATATCAGAAATTTTCTCTTTTGGAATATATTTATTTCATAATTATTATTCTAATATTCATTGAAGTTAATAAGCTTTTTAACTTCTCTTTAAAGACAAAGATTACAGATTGTTTCTTGTTTCACATTTAAGACCCATAAAAGGCCACAGTCTCTAAATGTTGATGTAAAGTGATCATGTGGTGTTTGAGCTGATTCGTTGAAAGGTAGCCTGTTATCTGACACGAAAGGGCCATGTTGCTTTAAAAAATAGATAAATAAAAGTAAAAAATAATAATAGTATTGATAATTTTCATGTTAATAAAAAAAGACTGTCGCATTTATAACATATAGTATGATTTACTAATAACTTTTGTCTTAAACATGGTTTCTATCTCTGCAACTGAAAAACTTGTTTAACATTATATTCAATCTGGAGATCTAATGCAAAGGGGAAAAAGAAAAGAAATAAAAGGAAAGAAAGAAAGAATGACTGACTGAATGAAAGCATGAAAGAAAGAAAAAGAAAAAAAAACCAAAGAAACAAGTGGTTTTTTTTATACAGAAAAAAGAACCATCGTCCACCTTTTTCTTCGTAAATCAATTCTAGAGTTTCCCTCCCTTGCTAAAAATGCAAATTTCAAATTTCTTTCCTACCTTCATTTTGCATTTAGGTATAAGTTTTCCATTTTATGACATGATACATTCTCTCTGCAGACATTCAACAAGAAGGAAACAAATCTTTAGGTGAGCAATACAATGGCACAAAAATTAGACATGTCCATTCCAACCCAATAGCTTTCTTATGTAAACTCGCTTGGCTTTTTTTTTTTAAGTAAAAAGTGGAAAGTCCACCCTACTTCGTTAATGAGAAAATAATGAAATTACAAGAGGAGTATGGAACATGTCTCCAAAAGTCACAGGAGACATATCTACCACTTAAAATTTTCACACGGGATTACATTCACAAAAGTCACAGACGTCAAGATCGCTCTAGAAAATCCACAGAACATGTAGGAACAAATCCTCATAAGTCAAAATACGCAACAAACACAAAATAAAGGTCTCGAATATCCGAAAAGACCTAACACAGTATATATCTGTCCTCAAGAGTAGAGTATGTCATCCATATTATTGGACATCTCGTGCCTACTCAACCTAGAACAAAAGATCCAATCGCATCTTCTTCTTGGCCCCTAGTGTACCTTCTTGAGCATGACCCTCTAATAATAACCATAATAATACTTGTTCCTTCCTTGTACATGCCACTTTCATAATATGAACTCGCTTGTTCCTTCCTTGTACATGCCATCTAATAATAACCATAATAATACTAAAATTCAGAGCTAGTGAGCTGAAAAAGTGCCATTGTGATGCGTTTGGTGCTTGACATGATGTTTGCGTTTTCTCAAAGGGCTGACCGGTCAGAGTTACTAAATTAGAGAAAGTGATAGTTTGTTGTTTTTTGCAAGCACAAAGCAAGTTTTTCATTTGAGACTCAACATTGTTGATGTGATTAGCGTCAGTGCCTCATTTTGGAGAACCGTATACAAACAGGAGGTCAAGGATCCATGAGAGAATTTGTTGCAACAGGAAAGAGCAGTTGGGGTGGCAGGTCAAGAGGTTTTTACTCTTGTTTGACAAGTCTAGAACTTCATGTGTTTCACAACACTAACAGTGATGAAGAGTCATTAGGTGTGGGCAAAATGTACATAAAATAGCCCTTTAGTTGGGACTCACCTTATATCTGTCTAATATTGTTGCAACTGATCTAGTGCTTGTGTTGATTATTGTTGTTATTTACTGTTGTCATTGGCCTGTAGAATGGCTTTTTCTAGATGAATTCATGTTTCACAACACTAATAGTGATGAAGAGTCATTAGGTGTGGGTAAACTGTGCATATAGTAGCGATTTAGTTGGTACTCACCTAATATTGATTAACTAATATTGTTGCAACTCTAGTGTTTTTGTTGATTATTGTTGTTATTTACTGTTGTTATTGGCCTGTAGAATGACTTTTTCTAGATGAATTCATGTGTCATGTAATCACGTACATTTAGCCGTTACTCATAATTTTTCTGGGTAACTCAGTTTTGGTACTGTGGTTGTTTACAGTTTGAGCTCTGTGGAGATAGTTATAGCCGAAAGAGTGACAAGGTACGGAAAAGTTTCAAACCGCAGCCCACTTTTTTTTAGGCAGAATACTATATAGCAATAAATACTACACAAATACATTTTTGTATTCCTTTTTATGCTTGTGTATTGGATTACATACAAGTTTTCAACTTTGCTCGGCTTTGTGAGAGTTTCTTATAGAGGTTTTCGGAGGCTTCTTGTGAAATCTGCGAGATGCTTTGGAATCTGGTGGAATTGTGTGTTAGATATTTTGTGCAAAAAATTGTTTTTTCAAAACATAAACTAATTTTCAAACTATATGTATTTCATTTGCATATATTGGTAACATTTAAACATAGCCATACTAAAATGATTTAGCTAATAATTATCCCTCATAAGTACAAACTAGTAGGATATGGGTTAGGTATGGTTAATGCACTCAAGAACTTTGGACATCTTATATTGAACCTGGACACAAGACTCTTACAATCCCTCATTATGAGTTGATAACTCTTCGGGCTTCCCTCATTTAGTGATTATAACCCTTGGGCTTCTCTTATTAAAGGGACTAACGACACTTGGGCTACATTCGTTGAATAATTATCCCTCATAAGTACAAACTAGTAGGATATGGGTTAGGTATGGTTAATGCACTCAAGAACTTTGGACTTCTTATATTGAACCTGGACACAAGACTCTTACAATCCCTCATTATGAGTTGATAACCCTTCGGGCTTCCCTCATTTAGTGATTATAACCCTTGGGCTTCTCTTATTAAAGGGACTAACGACACTTGGGCTACATTCGTTGAATAATTATCCCTCATAAGTACAAACTAGTAGGATATGGGTTAGGTATGGTTAATGCACTCAAGAACTTTGGACTTCTTATATTGAACCTGGACACAAGACTCTCACAATCCCTTATTATGAGTTGATAACCCTTCGGGCTTCCATCATTTAGTGATTATAACCCTTGGGCTTCTCTTATTAAATGGACTAACGACACTTGGGCTACATTCGTTGAATAATTATCCCTCATAAGTACAAACTAGTAGGATATGGGTTAGGTATGGTTAATGCACTCAAGAACTTTGGACTTCTTATATTGAACCTGGACACAAGACTCTTACAATCCCTCATTATGAGTTGATAACCCTTCGGGCTTCCCTCATTTAGTGATTATAACCCTTGGGCTTCTCTTATTAAAGGGACTAACGACACTTGGGCTACATTCATTGAATAATTATCCCTCATAAGTACAAACTAGTAGGATATGGGTTAGGTATGGTTAATGCACTCAAGAACTTTGGACTTCTTATATTGAACCTGGACACAAGACTCTTACAATCCCTCATTATGAGTTGATAACCCTTCGGACTTCCCTCATTTAGTGATTATAACCCTTGGGCTTCTCTTATTAAATGGACTAACGACACTTGGGCTACATTTGTTGAATCAAGACATAACTCTTTGGCTTTCTCTCATTATGAGTTGATGACTCTTGGGCTAGATTCATTGAATCTAGACAAGCCCCTTGAGCTACCTTCATTAAGGAATGGTGACCCTTGAGTTACCAGTGAAGTCTTATAAATAAGATCCCTTGTAGTTCATTTGAAAAATGACAAAAACAAGAAGGAGATCACTTGAAAAGCAAGAGTGTGTTCAGTTGTAAGTAGAGCCATGTCCTGCGTTAGACCGAGGAGATTACTTGCTTCTTCAAATCAAAGAGATCACCGAAAAATCTGATTGGTGCACACCAGAGTTCTTCAACTACTGTTCCTGGGAGCAATTTGGTTTTGGGATCCTTGCGCTGGAGTAAGCCAAATATTGCTTCAAGCACAGTGTTCAAGGATGCACAACATCTCTACTATTCGGGAATACTCTAACATCAGAGTCGCCTTCTCAGAGTCACTCCGCAATTCGGGAACACTCCAATCTCGTGTTGGAAAGTCCACTTCTCTCTAATTTGTATTTCTCATATTGTTCTAACAATCTTGAAGCAATATTTGACTTAGCTATGGACCCAACTAAGACTATTGGAGTGGATTGTCTGAAGCTGGAGAATTTTAATGGATCAAACTTCAATGCTTAGCGTCACAAATTGATCTTTGGAATGCAACTCCTAAAAGTTTACTATGTCATTTCAGAAGAGAAATCCAACTTTGAAGAGAATTCAGAGACTAAAGCATCATGGGAACGAGCTGACCACTTCTGTAAGAGTTATCTTCTCAACTGCCTTGTAGATTCTACTCCAACAAGCTCTCTGCAAAAGATATCTGGAATGATTTAGAAGACCAGTACAAGAACGAGGAGAAGCTGTCCAAATCTCATCTCAAAGATAAGTTTTTAGATTTCAATTTTGATGATGATAATGAAGTTCTGCCTCAGATCAAGGAACTTAAAAAACTTGTAATGAAGTTAAAGGATGAGAAGATCACCCTCTGCAACACCTTCATTTCTGGTGCCATCGTTAACAAGCTTCTTTCCTCATGGATGTCATTCTCCACTGATATTCGTAGAAGGAAGAAGCAGATGTCGCTGTCCGACCTGAAGGTTCATTGGATTGAGGACGAGATTAAGACTCGAGCAAAAATGAACTACTTGACAAGCAGAAAGCATCTGCTAACATGGTGGCTTCCAAGTCCGACAAAGATTTTTTTCAAGGAGAAAAAGTTCAAGAAAAAGAACCAGAATCCAAAGAACATGAACGTGCAGAAGAAAGAGTTCAAGAAAACTTGCAGGTTCTTCAACTGCGGCAAGTAAGACCACTTTGCTAAGGCTTGTAAAGTATCAAATAAGAAAGAAAAAGAGGAGGCCCACCATGTCAATCAGGACGACAACTTTGTTGTTATGCTCTTCCAGCTGACAGCTCCCTCCAACAACTCTGATTGGTGGCTAGATACAAGTGCTACATGTCATGTCTGCTCCAATAAAGATCTATTCTCCACCTATGTTGCTGCAAAGGAGAATGTTTCAATGGTGAATCGTTCCACTGCTGTTGTGCTTGGAATCGAGACTGTGGTGTTGACCTTTACTTTAGGGAAGACTCTCACATTGAAGAGTGTGAAACACGTCCCATCAATTTCCAAGAATCTAATCTCTGAGAGCCCGCTACGTGATGCGGGAATGAGGCTATATTTTCAAGGTAGAAAGGCTGAATTATCTTACATGAAGATGTACTTTGGCAATGCTTACCGCACTAATGGCATGTACAAGATAAGTACTACTGTACTCACTTCAGTTATCAATGAAATCTCTACATCTGAGTACTCTTCTACTCTATGGCACAATAGATTAGGTCATGTAAATTACAGAAAAATGTTAAATATGAAGAAACTAGGCTTACTTCAAAATTGTGGGGGAATAAACCTAAAAAATGTGAAGTCTGTGTACAAGCCAAGATCACAAGAAAGCCCTTTCCAACTGTTACAAGTAGTACAAATCTGCTGACCTGATTCATTCGGACACCTACGACTTCATGGGCTTCGTGACTAGAGGTGGCATGAAATACTTCATTACCTTCATTGACGACCATTCTCGCTTCTGCCATGTGTACTTGTTGAAGTCAAAAGATGAAGCCTTTAGCAAGTTCATCGAGTTTCCAACTCGAGTGGAGAAGCAACTTGGGCGTCCAGTAAAGAAGCTTAGAAGCGATAGAGGTGGTGAGTACCGGTCGAAGGAAGCTGAAGCATATCTCAAGGAACATGACATCATTGCAGAGACGACTGCTCCTTACTTTCCACAGTCCAATGGAATTGCAGAAAAGAAGAATCGCACACTTACTGGGATGGTAAACTCGATGTTGATTACTGTAATACCCCGTTCCCGGAATACGTACTTAGTTGCGTATTCAGATTTTTCGATCGTATTTTTTCGATTTGTTTCCTGTATTTATTCTGTATTATGAATTCCTTATATGACTGTTTTGTCTTGGATTTGGATTCGTGGATTCGGAGTCAGCCCTAGTCTGAACCGAAGGCCCGATCCTAGAGTATTACTCGATTTAGACATTCTGATAATTAGAATTGACCGATTTTAGTTTTAAATATCATTTTCCAATATTACATATTTTCTATGATTTTTTAGATTTTTCTGGAATTAAAATGAAAGTCTTCAAAACCGGTGTCGGCCAGTTCCGTTGACCGATTCCCGGATTTTTATTTCACAATCAGCTAGGAATTTCATGATGGTCCTTTATGCATTATCTCTTAGAATCATATTTTCTACCTACATTCTTTTTCTGAGGATTTTATGATTTTATGAAAATTCCATCGGAGTCGGTAGGTAACTGATTCCGGGATTTTTAGTTTTAAAACTATAAAGTATTTCTTAAAACGGATTTCACTATAATTCTTAGTTTAATATTCTTGATTTTTGGTAATTATTTCGGGTCGTTTCGAGATACTTGAATTTCGGACGATTCCGGTGTTTTCCCGAAAGATTTCCGCATCCGCAACTGAATCCCGGGAATCCGCCACTTCCATTATTTTCATCTTCTTTCCCAAGAAAAACATCTTCTCATTATAATCTATTTTCCTTTTTCCTTTTCCTTTATTTCTTTCCTTCCTCCACAAATCAAAGCTTTTCCTATTTTCCAAAATTCCTATTTTTCCTCTCCACACACTTCCACCAACTTCCACTCACTTCCATCTCTCTTTCTCTCTCTCCCCCATGGCGGCCAAGTGGCCAAGAGAGGGACACTCATCCCCCTCCTCCACTTTGCAAAAACCCCCCTCTCATCTACTCTAATTTCACCTCCTTCACAAATTCCAAATCATATATAAACATTTCTTTACAATTCCATCCCCTTTTTCTTCACTTCCACAAAGAAATCCCCTTCACCAAAATCCCTCCTTCATCTCAACCTCAAACCCCAACTTCAAATCATCAAGGCCTTCATCTCCACTTCAGCCTCAACTACCAAAAGCATCCTCAAGATCTTCATCTTCAACCTCAACAACTACTTTGGATTTGGGACCACATCTTCTTCGTCTTGGTGGTAATTGTCGAAAAGCTCCAATTTAACCACTCCAAGTGAGTATTTTTACTCACCAAGACTCATCTAATTTCAAGCATACTTGTATTTACAATTCTTGTATATTTGCATCTTCAAAATCATGTTTTTTAACCATCAAACACAACCAGTGAATTCTGTTCTGTACTCAGTTTTTGCCCACGATTAGTCGACTTAACCTAGAACCTAGTCGACTAGAAACCCTTAGATTGAAACGTAACCTTTTCTGATTCACAGTTTTAGTCGACTCATCTTATTTACTAGTCGACTATAGATCCCTATTAGTCGACTACACCTTGACCCTAGTCGACTAACCTTTTCCTGAAACAGAAATCCAACTCTCTGGATCACAGTATTAGTCGACTACCCCATCTTCCTAGTCGACTAACCCCTCTATTAGTCGACTACCCTGTCCACCCAGTCGACTAATTATTGGCTGTCTGTTATACTTGCTTATCTTCTTAACTTTGAATCTTATACTTGGTTCATGTATTTGTATCTTGTACTTCATGACTCGTTACTTGATATGTATTACTTGACTTGTCACTTGACAAACATCATCTTCCCTTCTCTCTTTCTCTCTCCCCTTCTCTCTACATGTTTATATCAGGTTTGTGGCGCATCCCGAGCTTCCGTGGATATTGGATCTTTTGGCATATTGGTGATTTAGGCGAGTAGTCTCGCCTCTATTTGAGTTTCCCGTTTCTTCGGTCGATGAGTATTTCGCTTCTTATTTCCATATTCGTGTATTGTACTACATTGCTTGTATTATGGTAGCTTCATCTTGTGCTTGTGCCATGCTATTGATATGCTTACTTCTTTATCATATACTATGCGTGGCAGACCCTTCGTGATCGTTGTATTCTTGGTTTCTGATATGTTATCACTTGCCCTGCTATTATTTCAGATCTGTTAGTTACATGCTTCCTTTTAACACATGTATATCACCTGACCATCTAGTATGTTATCACCTGACTACCTGGCATGCCACTGCCTTGCTAGACCCTCTTGTTATGACATGACTGACCCGGACTATATCGATCTCATTGGTATGCATGTTACTTGATATACCACCACCTTGTCATGCTATCTTTTAAAACCAAGCATGATACACCTGACTTTGTAATTGTCATGTTTACGGGAATCCTGTCTTGTTTTATGGAACTAAGTGCCACACGGAACAAAGTGCCACACCTTACTCGGTGGGGGCCACCTCTTGAATCCGTGGGGGCCACCTCTAGAATCCAATTATTACTGTTATGTCCAGTTATTCCCGTAACCTGATAATTCTGTTAATAAACCATAAAAAGGACAACTTGTATGGGTATGGGAGGAAGTGATGGATGCCGGAATGATATCTTACTTATAGTGGTGGGGTATAAAAGTATGTATGTGTATATATATATATATATATATATATATATATATATATATATATATATATATATATATATATATATATATATATATATATATATATATATATATATATATACTGGCGGTAAGTGTTATGATATTACTGTTAGGGGGACTTTGGGCCTCCAAAGCCGGTTCCAGGTGTATGGAAACCACTATAAGAAGTTCTATCAGTTCTCCATCTACTTCCGTTAACAACCCTTGGCTTGCTTATATATGGATGTACGTGGGTTGGCCGTACACCAGGTCACATACCTAGATATATGGGTCAGACAAGTAATAATAATAATAGATTCTGTTATGATTCCTGTTACACTTGCTATACATGTTATGATTCCCGTTTGTATTCCTGTTTGGCTTTCATATGATTTGCAACTCTGATTCTATACGCTTGGATTTCCTGTTTTATGATTATTATTCCATACCTGTTCATGCCTGCCCTAACCTATCTGCCTCCTGAGTATTTCCTACTTGATATCATTTCTTATATACTTCAATTGTGTTCTAACCCTCCTGTCTTCTGTACTTGACACCTGTGCTCATCCTGGCTCGCCACCTGGCATCATATTACGACTCGCCTGGGGAGTTTCACTGACTCCCCTGGATTCTCATGTCCAGGTTATGGAGCTCGGAGCGTGTGGATTCTCCCCGTTACTGCATCAGAGTGGCGCAGCGGTAGCGTGGATCTCCAGCCGACCGTCCAGAGCCACATCCTTCCAGGCCCCCTGTATGCCTCTCGAGTTTCCTCTTAGCAAACTCGTGAGTGCCCTTTTTCTATTTACTCTTGTATTTTTCCTTGTATGCCTGTAGGTGAGCTCCCTTTTGTATCATTCGCATATGTATATCTTTTGTACTCTCGCATTTGCGCATATCTGTGATGTATTATTATTGTAATACTCATCACCTCTGGTGATAACTCTGTAATTATATATATATGTGTTGGAATGTATAATGCACCATTTGCTTCCGTACTCTGATTCTTGTCTGTACTGATGCTTAGCGTATATACGGGAAGGTACTTCGGACTTACGTATATACGTTGCAGTGACGTCCCCGTATCGCCGGGATCAGGGCGTTACAATTACATCCGGTTTACCTACCTGCTATGGGGAGAGGTATTGTAACGCCCCGATTCCACGAATACAGGGACGTCACTGCGACGTATATACGTAGGTCAGAACTACCCTCCCGTATATACGCTAAGCATCAGTACAGACAAGAATCAGAGTACGGAAGCAAATGGTGCATTATACATTCCAACACATATAGTACAATTACAGAATTATCACCAGAGTGATTACAATATTACATGAATATCATATCACTAATATGCGCAAATGCGAGAGTACAAGGAATATACATAATATGAATGGTATAAAAGGGAGCTCGCATACAAGTATACAAGGATGTACAAGTATGAAAAGTATATAAAAGAGCACTCACGAGTTTGCTAAGGAAAAACTCGAGAGGCACAAAGGGGGTCTGGAAGGATGTGGCTCTGGACTGTCGTCTGGAGATCCACGATACCGCTGCGCCACTCTGATCAGTAACGGGGGGAAATCCATACGCTCCGGGCTCCATGACCTGGACATAAGAATCCAGGGGAGTCAGTGAAACTCCCCAGGCGAGTAGTAATATGAAGGCCAGGTGGCGAGCCAGGAGGAGCACAAGTGTCAAGTACAGGAGACAGGAGGGTTAGAACACAAAGGAAGTATATATGAACAAGTATATAATAATATCCATAAAACAGGAAATCCAGGATAAAGCAGAATATGAGCCGTTAATACGATAATACTCATAAAACCGGAAATTCGAAGTAAAATCCAAGACTAGCAATTATAGTAATGCATATCACAGATTCAGAGCCATTTAAGTTGCAGGCTTTAGTATGCGTCCCATTCCACATACCTCTACTTACAACTTAAAGAGCCAGTTATTATGACACTTTATTATTACTCGTCTTACCATATATCTAGGTATGTGTCTCGGTATATATCCCAACTCACATACTTCCATATATAGAAAGTCGAGGTTGTTATTGGAAATAGCGGTTGTATCAACGAACTATGTTTACAGTGGGTCCCGTACATACCCGGGACCACGGCCAAAGTTTGCTCCGTTGCATGGAAACGGAAGCCAGCCGCAAGGCTTATCCAGGAGGAGGGACTTATGTATGCCCTATCATAACAGTAATAAGGGAGCCAGCTCTCCCTCGGTCCCCTGGAGTACCACAGGTCAGACCGGATATAGTGCACAACCTAATGCCACTGTAAACACGAACACATATCGATATCCGCATATTTCCCCCGACCCAATACAAGTTGGTCCTTTTTAGGATTCAATAGTTTAATTATCACTTTACGGGAATAATAGAATCAGGACATGATCAGGAAATCTGGAGTACATAAGTACTATACAGTCAGGTCACTGCATGTAAAGCAGGAATACAATGTACAGGTCACTGATCATGATACAGGATAACAAATCAGGATTCCCGTAAAGATGACAATCACAAGTCAAGTACATCATGCTGGGTGTAAAGTGATAGCATGATAGGATGGTGACATTTAGCAATCAATCAAACAAGTCAAGAGATAGATATTAGGTCAGTGGTAAGTCGTGGTCATAATAATAGGGTCTTGCCAAATAGTGGCATGACAGGTAGTCAGGTGATACCATACTAGAGGTCAGGTGATACCATACTAGAGGTCAGGTGATACCACGCCAGATGAAAGGTGATATACATGTGTTAAAAGTAAGCATGCAACTGATATATCTGAGACAATAGCATGGCAATGATAACATAGCAGAAATCTAGAAGTCAACGACCACGAAGGGTCGGCCACGCATGGTATAAAAGCATCAAAAGATATATATAAACATGGAATCAAATACATGAAAATAGGAAATGAAATACTTATCGTTCCGACGAAACTGGAAACTCAAATAGAGATAAGAGAAGAGCGAGACTACTCGCATATAAGAAAGTAGCGAGTGAGAATACTCGCCTAAACCTCAAAGCGCCGAAAGATCCGAAATCCACGAAATCCGGGGCACGCCATAAACTATGATATATATATGTAGAGTGAAGAGGAGAGAGAAAGAGAGAAGTGAAGATGATGTTAGTCAAGATACAAGTCAAGAAGTATAATATACAACATATAAACCAAGTATAAGATCCAAGTTTGAGAAGGTAAATAACTGTAACAAACAGACAGAATTAGTCGACTAGGGTAGGATGAGTAGTCGACTAGTAAAGGGGTTAGTCGACTAACAGTCTGGTATAGTCGACTAATACTGGGTTCCAGAGAGTTGATATTCTGATTCAGGAAAAGTTAGTCGACTAGGGTCATAGGGGTAGTCGACTAACAGACATGACAAGTCGACTAATAGTTAGGCTAAGTCGACTAAAACTGGGATACAGAGAGTTAAGGTTTCTGGTCCAGGAAGGGTTAGTCGACTAGGGTCAAGGGTGTAGTCGACTAAGGGCCTCTAGTCGACTAGGATCTAAGGTAAGTCGACTAATACTGTGTTTCCTAGAATTGTGTTTCACAGGACAGAATAAGTTAGTCGACTAATGTCTAGGTCTAGTCGACTAATCGACTGGAAACAGTAAACAAAACAGATTTTCTAGGGTTTGTGTTTGATGGCTAAATAACAAGAATTGAAGACACGAATCAACAAGAATAAGCAAACATAAGTAGACTAAGAGTTGTATAAGTCTTGGTGAGGGAAATTACTTACCAAAAGAAGTGGTGGTGGTTGATGATGAAAAGAGAGTGGAGATGTTGGTGGAGTTGATGAAGTTGTTGGAGTTGATGACCTTGTGGTTGCTTCCATGGTGATGAAGGAGGAAGAAGATGAAGCTAAAGTGTTGGAGTAGTTGTTGAGGTGGTGGAGATGAAGGGGGAGATGGAGGTTAGGGTTTTGGTGAAGGTGAAGGCTTCTCTTTTGAGAAGTGAAGAAGAGAAAAAGAGAAGTGAAGAAAAAATGAAATAGAATGTAAAGGGAAAGCATTTATATGTTTTGGATTTTTTGAAGGGGATGCAAATCAAATGGAAGTGAGGGGGTTTTGTGTAAAAAAAGGGGAGGTGAGGTGTCTCTCAAGTGGACACTTGGCCGGCCATGAGAGAGGGTGAGGTGGAGTGATAATAATGAGAAGTAGGTGGGAGTTGGTGGAGTTTATGGAATTTAGAATTTTGGAAAATAGGAAAAGTGTGTGGTGGAAGTTAAAGGAAAGGAAAGAAAGAAAATAGGAAATGGGAAAGAAAATGGAAAAGGGAAGGAATACTCTTGGAATGGAAAATGAAAATAATGGAAGTGGCGGATTCCCGGGATTCAGTTGCGGATGCGGAAATCTTTCGGGAAAACACCGGAATCGTCCGAAATTCAAGTATCTCGGAACGACCCGAAATAATTATCAAAAATCAAGAATATTATACTAAGTATCATAGTGAAATCCGTTCGAAGAAATACTTTATAGTTTTAAAACTAAAAATCCCGGAACCAGTTACCTACCGACTCCAATGGAATTTTCATAAAATCATAAAATCCTCAGAAAAAGAATGTAGGTAGAAAATATGATTCCAAGGAATAAAGCCTAAAGGACCATCATGGAATTTCAAACTGTTTGAGAATAAAAATCCAGGAATCGGTCAACGGAACTGGCCGACACCGGTTTTGAAGACTTTCATTTTAATTCCAGAAAAATCTAGAAAATCATAGAAAATATATAATATTGGAAAATGATATTTAAAACTAAAATCGGTCAATTCTAATTATCAGAATGTCTAAATCGAGTAATACTCTAGGATCGGGCCTTCGGTTCAGACTAGGGCTGACTCCGAATCCACGAATCCAAATCCAAGATAAAACAGTCATATAAGGAATTCATAATACAGAATAAATACAGGAAACAAATCGAAAAAATACGACCGAAAATCTGAATACGCAACTAAGTACGTATTCTGGGAACGGGGTATTACAATCCACCCACCTTACAAAAAATTGCGTCCTCGCAATTTCGTTAAGGGGTAAATTGAATACAAAGGGGACAGCGGTGGAATTATACTAATTAAGATATGAAGCACTAGAGGTAGGGCTCTCAAGTCGACTGTACAATAATCATCCTCCGCACTTCCGGCTGTATAAATCTTCGAATAATGTTGAATAATACTGTTGATGTCGTGGCTGTGCAATAAATGAGCCAGAATACCGAAGATAAAGAAAACCCTGATAGTCCTGAGCATAATAATAAAGAAGACCGATAATTAAGAATCCCGAATACCAGGCATCAATCACTCTGAACGATATAGTAGAAAATGTAGAATATCCGTAGAGAATTCCGACTGCTGACTTCTGAAAGATAGCCAGATCAAGATCGATCTGGAGAATACCAAGCTTCATAGAATTGGCCGAAGAGATCATATAATAGCTTCATTCTGAACCAGCCACTACCTCTCTAGTCTAGTCATATCTTAAAATAGTATAAGGCTTCATAAAACCAAAACAGGGAAGGGATATGGAAAGGATTTAGGAATCAAAGGAAAGATAGTCAAGAATAGATAACTCTGCACTTGTAGTTGGAATGTATAACCAAGACTCATGTATTCCAGTTGCAAATCTCTTTACCATTGATTTGCCTTCTGGACGTACTGAAGAGGTTTAGAGCCTAAGCTCTGATACCATCCTGTAACGCCCCGATTCCACGAATACAGGGACGTCACTGCGACGTATATACGTAGGTCAGAACTACCCTCCCGTATATACGCTAAGCATCAGTACAGACAAGAATCAGAGTACGGAAGCAAATGGTGCATTATACATTCCAACACATATAGTACAATTACAGAATTATCACCAGAGTGATTACAATATTACATGAATATCATATCACTAATATGCGCAAATGCGAGAGTACAAGGAATATACATAATATGAATGGTATAAAAGGGAGCTCGCATACAAGTATACAAGGATGTACAAGTATGAAAAGTATAAAAGAGCACTCACGAGTTTGCTAAGGAAAAACTCGAGAGGCACAAAGGGGGTCTGGAAGGATGTGGCTCTGGACTGTCGTCTGGAGATCCACGATACCGCTGCGCCACTCTGATCAGTAACGGGGGGAAATCCATACGCTCCGGGCTCCATGACCTGGACATAAGAATCCAGGGGAGTCAGTGAAACTCCCCAGGCGAGTAGTAATATGAAGGCCAGGTGGCGAGCCAGGAGGAGCACAAGTGTCAAGTACAGGAGACAGGAGGGTTAGAACACAAAGGAAGTATATATGAACAAGTATATAATAATATCCATAAAACAGGAAATCCAGGATAAAGCAGAATATGAGCCGTTAATACGATAATACTCATAAAACCGGAAATTCGAAGTAAAATCCAAGACTAGCAATTATAGTAATGCATATCACAGAATCAGAGCCATTTAAGTTGCAGGCTTTAGTATGCGTCCCATTCCACATACCTCTACTTACAACTTAAAGAGCCAGTTATTATGACACTTTATTATTACTCGTCTTACCATATATCTAGGTATGTGTCTCGGTATATATCCCAACTCACATACTTCCATATATAGAAAGTCGAGGTTGTTATTGGAAATAGCGGTTGTATCAACGAACTATGTTTACAGTGGGTCCCGTACATACCCGGGACCACGGCCAAAGTTTGCTCCGTTGCATGGAAACGGAAGCCAGCCGCAAGGCTTATCCAGGAGGAGGGACTTATGTATGCCCTATCATAACAGTAATAAGGGAGCCAGCTCTCCCCTCGGTCCCCTGGAGTACCACAGGTCAGACCGGATATAGTGCACAACCTAATGCCACTGTAAACACGAACACATATCGATATCCGCATATTTCCCCCGACCCAATACAAGTTGGTCCTTTTTAGGATTCAATAGTTTAATTATCACTTTACGGGAATAATAGAATCAGGACATGATCAGGAAATCTGGAGTACATAAGTACTATACAGTCAGGTCACTGCATGTAAAGCAGGAATACAATGTACAGGTCACTGATCATGATACAGGATAACAAATCAGGATTCCCGTAAAGATGACAATCACAAGTCAAGTACATCATGCTGGGTGTAAAGTGATAGCATGATAGGATGGTGACATTTAGCAATCAATCAAACAAGTCAAGAGATAGATATTAGGTCAGTGGTAAGTCGTGGTCATAATAATAGGGTCTTGCCAAATAGTGGCATGACAGGTAGTCAGGTGATACCATACTAGAGGTCAGGTGATACCATACTAGAGGTCAGGTGATACCATACTAGAGGTCAGGTGATACCACGCCAGATGAAAGGTGATATACATGTGTTAAAAGTAAGCATGCAACTGATATATCTGAGACAATAGCATGGCAATGATAACATAGCAGAAATCTAGAAGTCAACGACCACGAAGGGTCGGCCACGCATGGTATAAAAGCATCAAAAGATATATATAAACATGGAATCAAATACATGAAAATAGGAAATGAAATACTTATCGTTCCGACGAAACTGGAAACTCAAATAGAGATAAGAGAAGAGCGAGACTACTCGCATATAAGAAAGTAGCGAGTGAGAATACTCGCCTAAACCTCAAAGCGCCGAAAGATCCGAAATCCACGAAATCCGGGGCACGCCATAAACTATGATATATATATGTAGAGTGAAGAGGAGAGAGAAAGAGAGAAGTGAAGATGATGTTAGTCAAGATACAAGTCAAGAAGTATAATATACAACATATAAACCAAGTATAAGATCCAAGTTTGAGAAGGTAAATAACTGTAACAAACAGACAGAATTAGTCGACTAGGGTAGGATGAGTAGTCGACTAGTAAAGGGGTTAGTCGACTAACAGTCTGGTATAGTCGACTAATACTGGGTTCCAGAGAGTTGATATTCTGATTCAGGAAAAGTTAGTCGACTAGGGTCATAGGGGTAGTCGACTAACAGACATGACAAGTCGACTGATAGTTAGGCTAAGTCGACTAAAACTGAGATACAGAGAGTTAAGGTTTCTGGTCCAGGAAGGGTTAGTCGACTAGGGTCAAGGGTGTAGTCGACTAAGGGCCTCTAGTCGACTAGGATCTAAGGTAAGTCGACTAATACTGTGTTTCCTAGAATTGTGTTTCACAGGACAGAATAAGTTAGTCGACTAATGTCTAGGTCTAGTCGACTAATCGACTGGAAACAGTAAACAAAACAGATTTTCTAGGGTTTGTGTTTGATGGCTAAATAACAAGAATTGAAGACACGAATCAACAAGAATAAGCAAACATAAGTAGACTAAGAGTTGTACAAGTCTTGGTGAGGGAAATTACTTACCAAAAGAAGTGGTGGTGGTTGATGATGAAAAGAGAGTGGAGATGTTGGTGGAGTTGATGAAGTTGTTGGAGTTGATGACCTTGTGGTTGCTTCCATGGTGATGAAGGAGGAAGAAGATGAAGCTAAAGTGTTGGAGTAGTTGTTGAGGTGGTGGAGATGAAGGGGGAGATGGAGGTTAGGGTTTTGGTGAAGGTGAAGGCTTCTCTTTTGAGAAGTGAAGAAGAGAAAAAGAGAAGTGAAGAAAAAATGAAATAGAATGTAAAGGGAAAGCATTTATATGTTTTGGATTTTTTGAAGGGGATGCAAATCAAATGGAAGTGAGGGGTTTTTGTGTAAAAAAAGGGGAGGTGAGGTGTCTCTCAAGTGGACACTTGGCCGGCCATGAGAGAGGGTGAGGTGGAGTGATAATAATGAGGAAGTAGGTGGGAGTTGGTGGAGTTTATGGAATTTAGAATTTTGGAAAATAGGAAAAGTGTGTGGTGGAAGTTAAAGGAAAGGAAAGAAAGAAAATAGGAAATGGGAAAGAAATGGAAAAGGGAAGGAATACTCTTGGAATGGAAAATGAAAATAATGGAAGTGGCGGATTCCCGGGATTCAGTTGCGGATGCGGAAATCTTTCGGGAAAACACCGGAATCGTCCGAAATTCAAGTATCTCGGAACGACCCGAAATAATTATCAAAAATCAAGAATATTATACTAAGTATCATAGTGAAATCCGTTCGAAGAAATACTTTATAGTTTTAAAACTAAAAATCCCGGAACCAGTTACCTACCGACTCCGATGGAATTTTCATAAAATCATAAAATCCTCAGAAAAAGAATGTAGGTAGAAAATATGATTCCAAGGAATAAAGCCTAAAGGACCATCATGGAATTCCAAACTGTTTGAGAATTAAAAATCTAGGAATCGGTCAACGGAACTGGCCGACACCGGTTTTGAAGACTTTCATTTTAATTCCAGAAAAATCTAGAAAATCATAGAAAATATATAATATTGGAAAATGATATTTAAAACTAAAATCGGTCAATTCTAATTATCAGAATGTCTAAATCGAGTAATACTCTAGGATCGGGCCTTCGGTTCAGACTAGGGCTGACTCCGAATCCACGAATCCAAATCCAAGATAAAACAGTCATATAAGGATTTCATAATACAGAATAAATACAGGAAACAAATCGAAAAAATACGACCGAAAATCTGAATACGCAACTAAGTACGTATTCCGGGAACGGGGTATTACAGGTATTGATGATGGCTAACTGGATCCTGAATGGGGTAACTTACTCCAAATCTGATACACTCCACATCAGCAATGGTTGGGATATCAAGCATCCCTGGACAATCTCAAAGTGTTGGGGTGTCTTGCCTATGTTCGAATACCAGATATCAGAAGGCCAAAGCTTGGTCCTAAGGCTAACAGGTGTGTGTTTCTTAGTTTTGTTAAAGATACTGATGCCTGCAGATTTCTAGGTCTTGGCACCAACTCCATCATCGAAGCTTGAGACGCAGAGTTCTTTGAGGATAAGTTCATCAAGGATAGCGTAGCGCTCAAAGATGTACCTGGAAATGCTTAAAAGTGTATTGCACCAGATGATTCAATCTCTCCAGAACCAGAAGGTACTGATGCTGAAAAAGAAACTCCAGAAGCTGTACAGCCACTTTCTAAACACATTAGAAAGTAGAAAGACTTTAGAAATGACTTCATCACCTATAACGTAGAAGGAGATCCACTAACTTCAAAGAAGCAATGCAGTCCAAAGATGCTATTCTGTGGAAGAAAGTCATAGATAACGAAATGGACTTATTGATCCAGAATCACACCTGGAAATTTGTGGATATGTCCGAAGGTGCAAAGCCTATCAACTGCAAGTGAATCTTCAAAAGAAAGTTATGACCTGATGGTACCATGAAAAGTACAAGGCTAAACTGATAGCAAAAGGCTTCTCTCAGAAAGAAGGTATTGACTTTTTCGATATTTATGCACCATTTTGCTGAATTACCACCATCAGAATGTTGACTGCATGGACGGCTATCAAGAAGTTCATCATTCATGAGATGGACGTGAAAACAGCTTTTTTAAATGGAGATCTCACTGAAGAAATTTACATGAAAAAATCAGAAGGACTTGATGCTCCTTATAGATAAGGTATGCAAGCTAACAAAGTCTTTATATGGTCTTAAGCAGGCTCCAAAACTCTGGCATGAGAAATTTGACAGGATTGTTCGTAGTAATGTGTATCGAATTAGTGAATCTGACAAGTGCTTATACACTAAAGTTGTTGAAGGAAAAGTAGTAGTGATATGCCTTTATGTAGATGACATGCTCATCATCGGGACCGACTTAGAGATAGTGAAATATACTAAAAAATTTATGTCGGCCCGGTTCAACATGAAGGACCTTGGGATCACGGACGTGATTCTTGGAATCAAAATCCTGTACACAAAAGATAGAATTGGAGTATCTCAATCTCATTACATAGAGAACATGCTGAAGAAGTATGGCTACTTCGACATGCACAGAGTTCTCTGTGCCATATGATTACAACAAGAAGATTCGACCCAACACTGGAAGACCGGTAAGACAGTTAGAGTACTCAAAGTTATTGGTAGTCTTATATATGCAATGAGCTGCACAAGGCCAGACATAGCATTCTCTGTTGGAATGCTTAGCAGATTTACAAGCAATCCTGGAAAGCCTCATTGGGATGCTGTTTAGAGATTTATGAGGTACTTGAAGGAAACTTTGAATCTAAGCTTGCTCTACACCGGATATCCACCTGTGATCGAAGGCTTCTCGGATGCAAGCTGGTACGCGGAATCAGATGAGTGCAGATCCACTGGAGGTTTTGTCTTCACCATGGGTGGAGCTGGTATTTCATAGAAGTTTAAGAAGCAAACTCTGATTGTACAATCATCAGTGGAGTCTGAGTTCTATGCATTAACTGTTGCAAGAGATTATGCTGAGTGGCTCAGTTGTTTTCTCCGAGACCTTCCGTTGAAAGAATTGCAAGGTGCAATTACTATCTATTGTGATAATCAAGCAACGAGTGTGGTGGCAACAAACTCGTTATTCAACAGAAAGAACCGAACCATTCTTCTGAAGTATGGCTATTTGAATGAGCTTATCTGTCATGGAGTCATCTCAGTGATTGATGTCCGGTCTTCAGAGAATGTTGTGGATCCTCTAACTAAAGGCTTGAAAAGGAATTAGTTGAAAGGACTTCTGCTGGAATGGGTCTCAAGTCATTGTAAGTTTTATGTACAGTTATCATCTATACCAAGTTATTAGTTCAAAGTTCATGCTACTAATAATAAGATATTTGGTTCAAAAATTAAGTAAGACTTGCATGCTTATTTCATATCATGTGACAGGATGGCTTGTAAGCCTTAATGAGTCAAAAGTATTTTGGATGCGGAGTGTTGGGTAGGAAACACACTTAAAGGACTCACCTATGCTTTGGTGGAGATTTGGTCGTCTCTTATGCGAACTTATAAAAAGTACCTAGAGTCATCGCAGAAACCAGGACATGCACATGGCCATAAATATGCAAGCACTCAGGAAAAGTTGTAAGAAGATGAAGGGGCGGCTGCAAGCCTGCAATTAGAAAAGTGGGCTGAAGAGATTAGGGTTAGGATTGGGAAGCTCTTGCAAAGTTATAGATAAGATATAAATTTGAGTCGGGTTTCAGGTTGGCGGGTTGGATATCTATTATATCAGAATCTTACGCGATATAGGAACAGATTATAATAAAGTATTCCAAACCCAACCTGATACTGATTTGAATCTTACTTTTCAGATTCGAATCCGAAATTAAGCTACAATTTTGGCTCGGGTTAACGGGTACCATTTACACCCTTAATTAGACTTAATCAATTCCTAATTGGGTCAACCAACATTGGTTTATAGTGGTGGGTGTATAATATCCAATTAGACTTGTGTATGCCCAAATCAATTTAGATTCTAATCCAAATAAGTCTAACAATTTAACTCCAAAAAATCAAACTGAGGTCCTTTTGGTTGGTGTTTGTAGTTTAGTTGTAGATTTAGTTGGACTCCAAAAATTGACCTCATCTGTAATTTAAAAAATTTAATCAGGATAGAATTTTCTTTAAGTGCAAGTCTATTTGGCTAATGAAACTATATTTTAAAATTTGCAACTAGAGGTTCAACCTCTAACTATAACTTGAAATAAACTACAGTTTAAAAAACTTCAAATCTAAATAGGCCTTAAGTGGTATTATTGTTTTTTTGTACCCTGCCTTATACAACTATTTACCATGATCAATAAATAATTAGATTCGGAAAAAAATGATAAAATTTCTATACACAACTCACCTATTATCATATTTTGTTAAATTCTTCAAAGCTAAATAGAATTATCCTCAATCTTTTCTTTTCAAGAAAACTATTTCCTTTCTTTTTTTTTTTTCTTTTTAACTTTTTGATTGGACTTGCCATTGTTTATAGTTCCTTGAGTTTCAGAGGATCCCTATTATAAGGAGACCAAAACTACTTCTTAACTTCTAAGCATTTCAAGCATATGTATGACTTTTTTTCCTCTACAGGACCCTTACCTAAGATTGGACTTGGAAATCTAGGGTTTGTATAACTGATTGTCAAAAGATTCTTACATGGCCTTGAATTGAACCCACACAAAACTTTAATTACTGACAGAGAAATGATACAGTTCCATATCTTGATTGGGGAAGCGCCCCCATCAATTTCAAAGATTATATTCTCAGCTAGTCCAAGTTCTCATTTTTCTCAAATCGACCCTTCTCTGTTTGAGAATATATGTACAAAAAAGTCTATGATAAGAATCAGGAACCCTACGGCGTACACTCTTTGTAACATGTGGCTGCCCACACGCTCACAAATGCTTGATATTACTTTTAATATAAAATTGCTCAAGTCTTTTGCAAAAACTGTTAAAATATGAATACTTTAACTCTATTTTAATTTCAGAATTTTAATGCACTGACAGGGAGTTTAACACAAAAATTTAAGTTTCAACCAATAAAAGAAGTGCTCGGCTTGCAAAAACATATTAAAATATAAAAATCTCAATTCTTATCTTAATTTCAGAATTTTCATAGAGTGGCAAAGACTTTAACAGGAACATCTAAGCAACCCCCACCCCCCCACCCCCGCGCTCTCTCTCTCTCTCTCTCTCTCATATATTCTTCACTGAAACAATCCAGAAACATTCTTCACTTGCAGAGTTTCCTAGGTGCCTCAAAAGGAGATGGGTGTTTGTTTTTAGGATTAAAGCCACCAACAAAAAAGCTTCACAGAAATTAGAGCTAGTTTGCATGGATACTGCTCAATGGGCTCAGGTAATTACAAGAGTGCAAGATCTGACAATTGGTTCTTGATCTGAGTTTTTTCTTTATTTTTCTGAATTATACTGGGTTTTTCTTTATTTTTCTGAAATATTCAGAGACTCTCTCTCTCTCTCTCTCTCTCTCTCTCTCTCTCTCTCTCTCTCTCTGCTGATGGAAGTTTTGAATACATAGATCTCCTTTTATTCTGGGTTGCATCCCTCTCCCTTTGCCTTTAATCTTGTCACCCAATCAAAGCCCTTTTGATCCTTGAAAGCACCTCATCACTTTATTTTCTTTTCTTTTCTCCGTCTCCTTTTTCTCTTTTTCAAGCTTTTTGTGATGAAAAAGCAGTGACATGAAAAGGGTTTGTTTTGTTCTAGTGATGTACAAAACAAAGTAGCAAGCGCCATCTTTTCTCTCTCACACATAATTAAAATTTTCATTCTTTCCCTCATCTTCTCACCTTTGCCAATCTTTTAGTGGCTTGCAGTGTCCTTGAAGACCACCACAAAGTTTTGTTTTTGCTTCTTGTTTTTTTTTCTATGGGATCTATATGCACATATGCATGTATGTCAGCTAGCTAACTCCCTTCAGAATCCTTCTCTGATCTTTCCCCAATGGAAATTTCTCTGTGTTGTGGGGTCCAGGGGATTGGAGTTGTGAAGAAGCCATTAATGGATGAAGGGAGCAGCAGCAGCTTGATGAGCACAAGACCAGCAGCAGCGCCGCCGCCGCCATCAGCCTCTGCACAATCACAGTCACAGCTTGTTGAGAGAAGGGCGAGGCCAGTGAAGGAGCAAGCCCTTCGCTGCCCCAGGTGCAACTCCACCAACACAAAATTCTGCTACTACAACAACTACAGCCTCACCCAACCCAGGTACATCTGCAAGACCTGCAGGAGGTACTGGACCGAGGGCGGGTCCCTCCGCAACGTTCCCGTGGGCGGCGGATCAAGAAAGAACAAACGCCACTCCTCCTCCTCCTCCGCTTCCGCCGCCTCATCCAGCAAAATCAGAAACATGCAACAGCCTCTGCCGGCAATGGCCTCATCGATTCCGATCCCGCAGATCTCGGCCGGCAAGCCTTACCAGGGCCAGGACCTGACCCTGGCCTTCCCCAACAGCACCGGTTTTCCTGACCTGATTGGTGGTGGTTTCCCAACCAGCATCACTGGAGGTGAGCTTACTGCTATGGAGTTGTTGAGGAATACTGGGATCACTGCTCGGGGCCTCGGCCCCTTGGTTCACATGTCAATGGCGCCGGAGACCGGCGCGGTCTATGGTGCCGGGTTCGGCCTGCATGACTTCAGCTCACCTGCAGCAGGATTTATTGGGAATGGAAATGGTAATTTCATGCAAGAAGGTGGTGGTGGGAGATTGTTGTTTCCATTTGGCGAGTTGAAGCAGGTTAATGTGAAGGCTGGCCATGAGAATGATGATGAGCAAAATAGAGAGCAGGGTGGAAATCACAACCCATTCTTTTGGAGTGGTGCAAATTTGGGTGGTGGTGGTGGTGGATCATGGTAGATTGAGATCAAGAAATTTGAAGTGGTTGTGGATCTAGAGAGAGTGTTGTTCAAAACTAACAAGAGATAGATGCAGAGTGCATGGAGTTCAAATTCAAATTTACCTTCGTTATATTTATCCATCTCTTTTCTTTTCTTTCTGTCTTTTGTTTCTTTTTGTTGGTGATCAGGTGAAGCTTCTTTTTAGGTTGGCTTCTCATAGCATAGTGCATGGATCTTGAAGGAATTAACAATGGAGAGATAACCTGCATCTTGCCCCAAGGTCTTACTCTCATGTGGTATGTTATGTATTATTAATTTATTGGTTTGGGAAAATAATGTGACTTTATGTATAAAAAATAGTGTGTTTGTTGTGATTTCAAAGGCCCCCAAAAGGGGTGAACACATTTTTTTCTTTCTATTTTCTTCTTCTTGTTGAATTTATGATAATATGAAACAAGGGAGTGATGAATGCTTTTATTGTTTGATTATTATTCTTTTATGATGCATGATATATATACTTTCCAGCTATTTTGGTGTATGCATAAGTTTATGCAAAATAATGTGACTATTGTGCTTCCAGAGGTTTAAAGGCCCCCAAGAACACATTTTTTTCCCCTTCTTCTCTAGTTTATGATAATATGAAACAAGGGAGTGAGTGAATATTTGATTTTTTTTTTAATGATGCATGGTACTCTCTATTTTGTTGCATGCATCAGTTTATGCAAAATGTCTCATCATCCCAACAAAGATTCCTCCAGCCGTGAAGGCACTGTTGGAGGGGAGAGCTTGAGAATAAGTAGTAGGTATGAAGACCACCACAAGCTCTCTCAATTCCCTGCCCATCTTCACGTGCTACTATTATTATTTCTAGTGTTAGTGCTAGTGCTGCTTGCAGAGCACTTGCACACAATTACTCTCTCTCTCTCTCTCTCTCTCTCTCTCTCTCACTCATGGGCTGCCTGAGCTCTAATGAGAGAAAGAAACAAGGAGTGCTCAAAGATGGATGGGGACGGGAGAGCTTCACACTTCACCTGCCTTCAACAAAAGCTTACCTAACAAATTCCCTGTTTATACCCTCTCAAACTCATTGCCATAAATATGTGATCATTCCCCCATCTCACTTGTTTTCTTTATTGTAACAGGCAAGCCCAACTAAGATCTCTCATGGGTTTGAATAGATTTTCTTTTCTTAGTTTATAGAAATGAGAGATGGGGCCAAATGACAAACATTCCCCATAGGGACGAGGGCTGAGGAATAATTCTCTCCACTCTATTAATGTTTAATGCAAGTGCTTGCTCTTCATTGCTTTGCTTTGCATATTATATTATATAGTTTGCTTGAAACTGTCATACAGATGGTTTACAATTAAAATATAGAATTAGTGGAATACTTTAATTTGGAAGTGAAATGATAAGAAATACATTTGTCATTAAGCTTCAGGATCTAGTAGATGGCTTCTAGGGAAGCTTTCCCACTGTGAATTTTTTTGAGATAAAACCGTGAGATAAAAACTCTTAGCACTTCTTTAATAAAATCTTAATGAAATATTTTCAAGATAGAAGGGTATAAACTTGCATGAAACACTCATACACAATCTGGAAGAAAAAAAAAAAATTAAGCCACCAGACCACCTTCAGCGAAGTCGTGGCTTCCCCCCTCCACCGCAGTTATGGCCCTGCAACTCAGACTCATCCATCCTTTGACCGATCTCTCGCCAGCACCGTCGCGATATCTGCAGTTCGGATCCAGTCATCTCGTGATCGGATCCCCCCACCATCGAGTCGTGGCACCTCCACTCCACCGCATTTGCGGCATCTTCAGCTTAGAACCAGTCATTCCTTGGCCGGACACCACTAACACGATATCTGCAGCTCTGATCCGGTCATTCTGTGACCGAATCCCCCACAACCAAAGTCGTAGCATATCCCCACCACTGCAGTTGCGGCATATAATCCGGTCACCTTCGGCCGGAAACCCCCTTCAAATCCAGCCATCCTCGGCCGGAAACCCCCGCTAGATCCGGCCACCCTCGGCCGACCATCCCCTCTTTAGTCCTATTACTCCCACTTAGATCAGGCCATCATTGATCGGATCTAGAAGATCTCAAGCAAATCTGGCCCCTTTGACCTCGGCTTGAGGCCGAAACTACCTTTTACTCTCGTCCGCCCTTGCCTGGGTCTCAGAGCTCTGCAAAAAAATCTACTCTCGTCGGCCCTTTCCTGAATCTAAGATCAACAACCCAAAAAAATCAAACACCACCTCCTCATTAATGCAACCACCAAAACACAGAACAATAACCCCAATCCTCACCAAGAAATCCCCCCCCCCCCTCATCGTTCTCGTTGAGATCCTGAAACACGCCCTCCATCGCCATCCTGAGCTCCGAGGCCATCGTTGTCATTGCGATCTTGACCTCGAAAGAGGTGTTGTTGAGCTTGAGGATGGAGAGGCGGAGGCGGTGGTAGTCGAAGTTGTTGCGGTACGAAAGAGCAGCGCCGAGAGATTGTCGCCGCCTTCTAGAGACCCTCTCTACAGTGGTAATCAAAGAGTGGATCTCGACGGATCTAAAGGCTCACGGTCGGATTCGACCTCCCCAAGAAGCTCCATGCTGAGAGAGCGGCACCTAGAAACGGTCGCCTTAGCCTAGAGACCCTCGCTGCAATGGATGCCAGAGTTGTCTTGCCCGCAGCCGCCGCCACCTTGATCGCCGCTAGAGCACCCACGCCTTCCTCAAGGGCAACACGACCACGTCCTCGAAAGAGCGTTGGCTGAATGTGGCCAGATTTGAAGGCTCACAGTCAAATCCAACCTCCTCAAGGTAGATCAGGGAGAATCAAAATGAGAAAAAGAAAAGAAAAAAAGAAAGAAAAATAAGAAAAATAACGGAGACCGTTGGATATGGAAGGAGATTCCAGTGTGGGGTGGGGGGTTGGGGGGTGGCAGGTAAGGCGGCCTCCTCCTTCCCCCTATTTGACAATGTGTTAGGGTTTGCTTGGGGTGAGGAGGGAGAGAGGGTTGTTGCTAGGACTGTTGGATGAGAGAGAGAGAGAGAGAGGAGGAGGAGGAGGAGGATGAGGAGGAGGAGGACGGGCTAGGGCTGTTAACTTTCCTACCATGGTTGGTCAATTAAATACCTCCAATAGCTTAACCTAGCTAATTAAGCATCAATAACTTTGTTGGAAGTTAGGATCAATCTGACAACTAATCAATATCACCGATCTAATTGGTCAGGTCGGTAAATATCAGGTGGAAGGTTTTCGTTCAATAGAACGTTCTTTAATTACAGAACCACCTTTCAATTACCTTCCTTGGTTAAACACCAATTAGACTGGTATGAGTCAGTCTCAATATACTAAATATCAGTATAACCTCTGTATAAAGAAAATTAATTCACTTATACAGTACTTGGAGTGAGGTACGCTTATAGCGGATCTCCTTAAGATAATTACGTCCCTCGCTACGGTACTAACGGGTTGTTGGACGCTGGTCTCCCAAGATACAACACTCCTTCACGATATTTGGATAGCACTATTAAATCACCGTACGGTCGAACCGTAGTTAACTAGTACCTTCACAGGATTATCAAAGCAGCAGGACCAAGACAAAGTTCAGGGAGAATATTTGTCTTTACTTTGGAGGAACACCCACTGTAGAGAAAGGAGGAAGATAGAAGAATATTCTTCTTTGAAAGTCACAGATTCAGACAATAATTCTATTAAAGAATCTGTTGAATTTTCTGAGCCTTCTTTCAGAACGAATTTCAGAATCTGTTGGAAGTCGCTTCAGAATCCGAGTTGCAAAATTCTCACTTCCTGTTAGAAGTCACTTCGAACAAGAGTTGCAGAGATCTCACTTCAGAATGCAGAAGAAGGAACTCGATTTCCTTTTCTGTATTGCTTATTGATTTCTGTGTTTGTGTGTGTTTTATTTGAGAGAAATAGACGCTATTTATAGCGCTCCGGGGGGGTAAAACGGTCCGAACCCAACCAAACGGTTGCAACGGTTCGGTCTTAACCGCTGCAACAGTTCGTTTCAGACAGCAATTGCCCAACTGTTCGCGGCGTTTTCTGACAGCCGTTGCGCTGATTCTGGTTCTCCGGGAGGGGTAAAACGGTCCGAACCCAACCAAACAGTTGCAATGGTTCAGCCTGAACCGTTGCAACGGTTCGTTTCAGACAGCAACCGCCCAACTGTTCGCGGCGGTTTTCTGACAGCCGTTGCGCTGATTCTGGTTTAGATCCGGATGGCGGAGCGAGTATGATCTGCGGTAACCATACCCGTGAGACTCGGTTCAAAAAGAACCGGACCTCGTAGGGAACCCGAACCCGAGCCCGGCTCCTACGCCGGCACCTGCCGGCCAGCCGCCGCAGGCGGTGGCGCGCATGCACGCGCGTTAGGCATGGTTCTCCCTAATCGCGCACGAAAACTCTAAGTACTCAAAGGGCACACCCTTTGTTCCCAAGTTTCTCTATTTAAACACTTCAAACTTCCATCCCATGGCCAATGTGGGACTAAATGCTTTTAGCTAACTTTAGTCCCCTTTTGACTTTGAATTAGGCAAACTTTAGACTTGAATATCTCATTCATTCGAAGTCGAATTGAACATGTGAATATACGACGTTCATCTCCAATGGAAGGAGAACACACTCCAACCATTATCTAATTGATTCTATCAACGGATCTCACCGTAATTTAACTCAAATATTCACATTTATTCTTCATATTTCCTAACAATCCCCCACAATGAATGGAGATTCAAGGAATTGACACACAAAGAGACTGACTCTATAGTTAAAGGTACTTTAGAAAAGAAACTGCATCAGGATAGGTGAACTAGGTCTTGAACCTTCCATAGCGAAAACTTTACCGGACTTACTGGCTAATCAGTGAATTAGGTCTTGATAAGCTAAGTCAACAAGTTTCACACAGTAACTTTTCAAATCAACTTTGGTTCTCGGTTGTGTCCATTTTGACCCTGGACATTCTTACTTTTAGAGAGTATCTTTAGGGAATAACAGCCTCCATAGAAATTCCCAAAGAGCCGACCCAACTCTATACTCATATAGATGATCGTCCTATTAAGAGTAGTCTACTCTACTCCACTTATTTAGTAACAAGATATAGACATCATTAAAAGCGTTAAGCTTATCCTTAATCTACTTGTAGAAAGCACTTGTGTGCACCTTAGAAATGGATTGGAGTCAAGCTCCTAAATGCTTACTTGCTGAGTCAATCATAACTAGTTTTTTTTCTTGAACTTAGTCTGTGGGACCTCTAGTCGCTAAGTGAGGTTTTCATTAAACTGACTCGGTAAGGTTAGGCTTTTAGACTCATTCCCTTCGATGCGCAGTTTATACGCTCTCCACTTAAACCTTTGTTAAGCGGATCCGTTAAAAAATTATCTTTTGACGAGGCAAAGTCAATAGAGATAATTCCATTTGAGAGCAACTGCTTAACGGTATTATGTTTATGACGAATATGTCTAGACTTACTGTTGTATATAAAATTTTGTGCCATAGATATAACTGCTTGATTAACGCAGTGTATGCATATAGCGGGCACTGGCTTTTGCCATAATGGTATACTTCTAAAAATTGTCGAAGCATTCTGCTTCTTCTTCGGCCTTATCTAAGGCTATGAATTCCGATTCCATAGTGGAACGGGCAATACATGTTTGCTTGAAAGATTTTCAAGATACCGTTGCTCCTCCTAAAGTAAATACGTATCCGCTAGTTAATTTTGATTCCTCAGAATCTGCAATTCAATTAGCATCACTGTATCCTTCAAGTATAGGTGGATACTGTCCATATCTCAAAGCATATTTCTTGATATGTGATACATAACCCAATACTCGTAGTAGAGCAGTCCAATGATTATCATTAGGATTGCTAGTGTATCTGTTTAACTTACTTACAGCGTAAGCAATATCGGGTCTAGTGCAATTCATTAAATACATTAGACTTCCGATAATCTGAGAATACTCCAACTGGCGTACTTCAGTTCCTTTATTCTTACGAAGGTGGATCTGTGGAGAAAAGGATCTGTATTCTCTTTTATCCCATGATCCTTGAATCTTTCTATCATCTTATCCACGTAGTGAGATTGAGATAGACAGATTCCATCTGGTGTTCTTGTGATTTTAATTCTTAAAATTACATCAGCAACCCCCAGATCCTTCATGTCAAAACTGTTAGATAGCATTCTTTTAGTGGATTTAATAATTTCAATATTAGTCCCAAGTATCAACATGACGTCTACATAAAGACAAACAATGATACACGTATTTTCAGCTGTTTAGTGTAAACATACTTATCACATTCATTGATACTGAATCTATCTTTGATCATGATACTATCAAATTTCTCATGCCATTATTTTGGAGCCTGCTTTAGACCGTATAAGGATTTTACCAATTTACACACTTTGTGTTCTTGGCCCTTGACTATAAATCCTTCAGGTTGCTCCATATATATTTCTTCATTTAATTCACCATTTAAGAATGCAATCTTGACATCCATTTAATGGATATCTAAGTTATGCAATATTGCAATTGCAATCAACATCCGAATGGAGGTTATTCTTATTACTGGTGAATAAGTATCGAAGTAGTCAAGTCCTTCCTTTTGTCGATAGCCCTTGTCTACTAATCTAGCCTTGTACTAATCGATAGATCCATCGAGTTTTAATTTTCTTTTGAAAATTCACTTACACCCAATTGGTTTACTGTCAGGGGGCAAGTTTGTTAATTCTCAAGTATGATTACTTAGTATGGATTTTATTTCGCTATATATAACTTCTTTCCACATTTGTGCTTCTGGGATTGACATAACCTCTTTAAATGTTTGAGGCTCGCTTTCAATAGCGTATGCATGCTATGAAATCTGGACCAAAAGATTTTGATATTCTAAATCTCTGACTTCTTCTTGGTTCAATTTCTGCATTAACAATCGGTTCCTCGGGGCTTTCGTCCCTGAATGCCATCTCATGTGTTCTTTTCCTAGAAGTCTTATTTATTTCCCGTTTGTATGGAAAATTGTCTTCAAAGAACACAGAATCTTTAGATTCGATAGTCATGTTTACATGAATATCTAGTATTTCTGATTTATGAACCAGAAATCTATAGGCACTACTATTCAAGACATAGCTTATGAATATGCAGTCCATAGTTCTTCCTCCCAACTTAGTCTTTTTAGGTAATGGTGCTAGTACCTTTGCAAGGCACCCCCACATTTTGAGGTAATGGTAGGAATGTGTCCTTCCATACCACAACTCTAATGGTGTAAGATCAAGTTTCTTGTGGGGTACTCTGTTTAAAATATAATTTACAGTTAACAGAACTTCTCCCACAAGTTCTGCGGAGCTCCAGAACTTATGAGCACGGAATTTACCATCTCCTTCAAAGTTCTGTTCTTCCGTTCAGCAATTCCATTTTGCTGAGGAGTATATGGTGCTGTACTTTGATGGATTATACCAAATTTAGCACATAACTCACTAAAATTATTTGATTCATATTCTCCGCCTCGATCGGATTTTAGAATCTTGATATTCTTATTGAGTTGATTCTCAACTTCGGCTTTATATGTTATAAACATATTCATTGCCTCATCCTTACTGTTTAAAAGATACACATAACAGTATCTTGTACAATCATCAATAAAAGTAATAAAATACTTTTTTCTGCCTCTAGTTGGCATAAACTTCAAGTCACACAGATCGCTATGAATTAACCATAAAGGTTCTGTATTTCGATCAATTGAGTAAAACGAATTTTTTACGAACTTGGCCTCAACACAGATCTCACACATACGAATTTCTTTCAAGTTGAGTTTAAGAATATATCCTACATTAGACAAGTTTTTTAACAACTTGTAATTTACATGCCCAAATCTAGCATGCCATAAAATAGAAGACTCAAGCAAATAAACAGAAGATTTTTCTTTATTTATAAGGTTAGGATACAAATACACAGACTTTTTGTCCACCACTGCAACATTGGCTTTAAAAAGTCCATCAACAAGATAACCCTTTCCCACATACATCCTACCTTAGTAAGTAATAATTTATCTGATTCAAAAACCATTTTAAATCCTTTCTTACTAAGTATTGATCTAGAATCAGATTCTTGCGGATATCTGGAACATGTAACATATCGTTCAGAGTAAGCAATTTCCCAGATGTCCACTTTAGGATGACCTTTACTTTCCCTCAACCTTGGAGACGGCTGAGTTCCCATGAAGAGTTACTCATCTTGCTCTAGTTTACGATATTCAGAAATAATAATTTCTCGGAGCAGATGTGTCACGCCCCGCTTCCCAAAATACGCGGGAATGGAGTCGCGACGAAGGTGGCGACGTATATACGCAAGGAAAATACCCCACGTATATACGCTAAGCCTAAAGTAACCTGAACAAGCTATAATCAGAACTATAATAATCATCGAATCACTGCAACAAAACATATACATGATAACAGATGGAACATGACAAGAATGTGGCAGCTGAAAGCGATAAAAGATAGAATCATGAAATAACAGGAATAGAATGATAGGCTAGATGTGATATACAAGAATCAAGGAATAATAGCAGAAACAGAAATGCAAAAATACCAGAATCAAAGGAAGAGGACCAAGCTCCTTGCAAAGCGTACCGCCTCATCAAACACCTGCACATTAGAAACAATCGTCCAATATCTGGACGTGCAAATCCAGGATCGTCAGAACGCGACCATGGTGAGTGTGTGTGTAAAGGGGAAAAAGCTCGTGCATGAGAAACAGTGCATACATAATAATAATCAAAACAACTGCAGATATAAGAGACCATATAACAAATAAATAACAGAACTGTAATAAACATGATAACAACACGAATAAAGATAGGCAACAACTGATCAATAGTAAGCAAGCAACTGATGTCACAATAGGTAACCTATCACATGTCACTAGGCTGGTATCCAAGTCTGGTCACAAGTCTGGTCTTGGTTATAATAATCTAGTCCTGGTTACAATCATGTATACAGTCATGTGATTATAGTCGGTCACAATATGCTATAAACAATTTATTATCATTTATTATGTCAGCGAACACCAATTGCCACATGCAGTAGACGCATCCCATACTACGCCTACCACACGTGTCAATCAGGGTCCTAAGTTATTGAAATTAGTGGAAGAGACATTGTCCATGTTTAGGTGGGTTTCGTACATACCCGGAACCACGGCCCAATCACCTGGGCGCTGAACCAGGTCCTACCGCTAGGTAGTCAATAACAATAACAATGTGTCAATACAATGACAATATGAACAATACGGGATGTCAGTCATCCCCGGAACCCTGCAGTGGAACTGTATCTCGGCTGCGCAACCTGTATCCTAGGTCCACCCAAAATACAGACGCTGTCTCCTCCATCAATTTCCCCAATCCCAGTGTAAGTTGTCAATTTACATTATTATTTATAACAATCAATATCCATGTTATTTCAATTACTGGGACGATATAGTGACAATAACAATATCAATATAACAATGACAATGTGAACAATATTACCGTATAAACGTGTAGAACAATAGAACAATGAAAGTGTTACGGTCTAACAATATTTTCCCAGTAACTTTCAATAACATGGATTTATACAATAACGAATCTAGATATTGCTCAATGGACAGTCTAATATAGAACTGGTCAATATCTCATATGCCTGTACTGCATATAATCATAGCTGATATCAATAGTCATCATGAACCTGCCCTCAATAGTCATCCTGACCGTCAAATATCAATCCATGTCAAAGTGATCCGGTACAGTAACACACCAGTTTAATGAATCAATAACCAGTTCTCTCATCATGTCAATCTACTCTAATCCTCGAGTCACCAATAGCAGAGATCAAATAGAAAAGCTATCAAACTCTGAATATATAATATCACCGATATCGATGAATTCACTCTCATAATAATTCTATCCCTATCACTGAGTAACAGCAATAAATAGCAGTCTATTGGTATCCTCAAGATCAACTAATATAACAGACACCAAGATCACAAGTAAGGAATGGAAATGTCCTCAAAGAACTACAATCTAAAATAGTTCACCTATAAGTCAATACTAACAACTCATCCATATTCAAATAATATAATCGATTGGGTACATCTAAGAACTCTAGCTTCTAATAATCCAAAGTCGTTACAACTAACTCTTATTTCTAATAGTTACTTGATCACTAAGTACCAACCCACATCGAGTAATCTGATACGGTAACTATCGTTCCAGCATATATCCATAATTCAGTACTAGTCCTCTCACTCCATCCATCCACTCTGATTCCCCAGTCTTCACAATCACCACTTCTATGACGATTAATCATTATGTCCCAACACTCGGTATCACAACATATTCATGCATATATGTTCTATCATGATAAGTCAAGTCATTCCATCCATAATCTATCCCTCGATATCATATACATCATCTATATCCATTACACAACTCATGGGTGAAGTCCACAATTCATCAAGTAACCATGCACAGCTGACAGACAGGTATTAGTCGACTAGGGCTATATACAAGTCGACTAGAAGAAGGTATAGTCGACTAATCAAGTGGGCCAAGTCGACTACACCTAGGCCAAGTCGACTGACAGGTAAGACTAGTCGACTAACAGAGATACAGAGGGCTATACAACTTCCAGGTCAGCCTATTAGTCGACTAGGGCAAAGTGAGTAGTCGACTACTAACACTGTTAGTCACTACAGAAGAGGTCAAGTCGACTAGCAGGGAAATACAGAGAGCAGAACTATTTCCTGGAAGGTGGGTTAGTCGACTAGGGGCTGATAATAGTCGACTAATACATGGATTAGTCGACTATCAATATGGGCAAGTCGACTAATCCAGTTCTGTCTGGGCACTTAGGTTCTGAGATACTCCACTCTTCTCCCCATCTTCTCTCCAATACACATAAGGGCTCCATCATGTATAGTCTACACAACTAATCTTGATACTCATAGGTTAAACAAGGGACTCCAACATCAAAGATATCTATGCATAACCTATCTATGTATTCAATCATGGCAAGGTAAAGGAATTGACAATCCATATCCAACTTAACGATCGCCATACAAAATCATATATCGCAACATTGATATCACATACACAACATGTATAATCACTCGATGAATAAAGAAAGGAGGAGAGAGAACACTTACATAGGGCTATCGTCGGGACGATGTTGTGCGCTGGATCTCTACTACTCGCTGCCGTGTGCAGATCTGCGGGATGTGGCACTCGCTGATCTGCTGTTGCCATTGCTGTTCTGCTGTGCTGGGGAAGCACCAGGCTGCTGGATCCGGCCTGGGGGGGACTCGGCCACGGCTGCTGGTGAAGAGGGGAGATGCTCGCTGCTTGGGCAGCGCTGCCTGCGAACCAGGCTGCGGCCTGGGCTGCTGGTTGCCGAAGAGGGGCGCCAGGATCTGCTGCCCTGCTGGAGGGTGCACACGGCCTGCTGGTCTGCAGTTGGTGGTGTTGTCGTGTCGCTGTGGAGGGGATCCGGGGCGCTGGCCTGGCCGGGTCTGCCTGGGAGGAGAGGGAATCCTGGGTTGCTCGCTGCTGGAGATCTGTGGGTGGCTGCAAGGAGACACGCCAGGCCTGGGCTGGGCCTGCTGGTGACGCACAAGGGGGAAAGGGTTGTGGTGGTGTGTGTCAACAGGAGCGGAGGAGGCAGCTGCTCGGCCAAAATGGGAGATGGAGAGGGGGTGTGCGGCTGCAGGAAGGGATTGGGAAAGATTAGTTGAGATTAGGATATGGTGGAGATTTAGGGGGTTAGTTAGGATTTAGATATGATAGGATTTGGGTTGTTAGGATTAAATGAGTTTGGGTAAGGATTGAGTAATGGGTTAGGACCAAATAGGTAAATGGGTAATAGGTTTCGGGTTGCAGGTTTGGCTCCAAATGGTAACTGTAGGGTATTGGGTATAAGGATAACGGGTTGGATCAAAAGTTAATGGGTATGCTAAGGGTATAGGATCACTAATGGGTATTGGATGAATAGGGATATGAAAATGGGTTGGATAAGGCTAAACAAAGGGAGCACAACCTGAATGAACAATATTAATACTAATGCCAATATCAAAATAAATAAGTAATACCTAACACCAATAATAATTAGCAATAATAATTACAATAATGATAATATCACCAGTCAAATAAAATAATTATTTTTTTTGAAAATTAAAAATACAGTAATTTAGATTAGGGATATTACATTCTACCCACCTTAATAAAAATTTCGTCCTCGAAATTTCAATAAAGCGGGGAAATGATAAAAATTCAAAAATCAGGAGAGAACACAAACAACTTCCACGTCGCCTCGTTGGGACACCACGCTTCCGCTGCGCGCTCTGAACTCTGCTACCGGCTTCAGTAAGGAGTAACCAATCTTAAGAGACAAAGTCAAGGAATAGAATCGAGAAGGAGGAAGAGAAGGAAGATGAAAATCTGAACCACTCTAAGGGAAGAGTAGAGATCAAGGATATCAAAGGATCAAAGATAAGGATTTTCAAAAGAAGGACGGCCAATTCCAAATGGACTGAATATCATAATGGATAGTATATGTATATTGCAGTGTAACTATAGCTTGTTCAAGTTATCGGTAAGAATCAAGTCCATTTTATGCCGAACCTGGCTCTGATACCAAAGAACCCCTGTCACGCCCCGCTTCCCAAAATACGCGGGAATGGAGTCGCGACGAAGGTCGGCGACGTATATACGCAAGGAAAATACCCCACGTATATACGCTAAGTCTAAAGTAACCTGAACAAGCTATAATTAGAACTATAATAATCATCGAATCACTGCAACAATACATATACATGATAACAGATGGAACATGACAAGAATGTGGCAGCTGAAAGCGATAAAAGATAGAATCATGAAATAACAGGAATAGAATGATAGGCTAGATGTAATATACAAGAATCAAGGAATAATAGCAGAAACAGAAATGCAAAAATAACAGAATCAAAGGAAGAGGACCCAAGCTCCTTGCAAAGCGTACCGCCTCATCAAACACCTGCACATTAGAAACAATCGTCCAATATCTGGACGTGCAAATTTAGGGTCGTCAAAACGCGACCATGGTGAGTGTGTGTGTAAAGGGAAAAAAGCTCGTGCATGAGAAACAGTGCATACATAATAATAATCAAAACAACTGCAGATATAAGAGACCATATAACAAATAAATAACAGAACTGTAATAAACATGATAACAACACGAATAAAGATAGGCAACAACTGATCAATAGTAAGCAAGCAACTGATGTCACAATAGGTAACCTATCACATGTCACTAGGCTGGTATCCAAGTCGGTCACAAGTCTGGTCTTGGTTATAATAATCTGGTCCTGGTTACAATCATGTATACAGTCATGTGATTATAGTCGGTCACAATATGCTATAAACAATTTATTATCATTTATTATGTCAGCGAACACCAATTGCCACATGCAGTAGACGCATCCCATACTACGCCTACCACACGTGTCAATCAGGGTCCTAAGTTATTGAAATTAGTGGAAGAGACATTGTCCATGTTTTAGGTGGGTTCCGTACATACCCGGAACCACGGCCCAATCACCTGGCGCTGAACCAGGTCCTACTGCTAGATAGTCAATAACAATAACAATGTGTCAATACAATGACAATATGAACAATACGGGATGTCAGTCATCCCCGGAACCCTACAGTGGAACCGTATCTCGGCTGCGCAACCTGTATCCTAGGTCCACCCAAAATACAGACGCTGTCTCCTCCATCAATTTCCCCAATCCCAGTGTAAGTTGTCAATTTACATTATTATTTATAACAATCAATATCCATGTTATTTCAATTACTGGGACGATATAGTGACAATAACAATATCAATGTAACAATGACAATGTGAACAATATTACCGTATAAACGGTAGAACAATAGAACAATGAAAGTGTTACGGTCTAACAATATTTTCCCAGTAACTTTCAATAACATGGATTTATACAATAACGAATCCAGATATTGCTCAATGGACAGTCTAATATAGAACTGGTCAATATCTCATATGCCTGTACTGCATATAATCATAGCTGATATCAATAGTCATCATGAACCTGCCCTCAATAGTCATCCTGACCGTCAAATATCAATCCATGTCAAAGTGATCCGGTACAGTAACACACCAGTTTAATGAATCAATAACCAGTTCTCTCATCATGTCAATCTACTCTAATCCTCGAGTCACCAATAGCAGAGATCAAATAGAAAAGCTATCAAACTCTGAATATATAATATCACCGATATCGATGAATTTACTCTCATAATAATTCTATCCCTATCACTGAGTAACAGCAATAAATAGCAGTCTATTGGTATCCTCAAGATCAACTAATATAACAGACACCAAGATCACAAGTAAGGAATGGAAATGTCCTCAAAGAACTACAATCTAAAATAGTTCACCTATAAGTCAATACTAACAACTCATCCATATTCAAATAATATAATCGATTGGGTACATCTAAGAACTCTAGCTTCTAATAATCCAAAGTCGTTACAACCAACTCTTATTTCTAATAGTTACTTGATCACTAAGTACCAACCCACATCGAGTAATCTGATACGGTAACTATCGTTCCAGCATATATCCATAATTCAGTACTAGTCCTCTCACTCCATCCATCCACTCTGATTCCCCAGTCTTCACAATCACCACTTCTATGACGATTAATCATTATGTCCCAACACTCGGTATCACAACATATTCATGCATATATGTTCTATCATGATAAGTCAAGTCATTCCATCCATAATCTATCCCTCGATATCATATACATCATCTATATCCATTACACAACTCATGGGTGAAGTCCACAATTCATCAAGTAACCATGCACAGCTGACAGACAGGTATTAGTCGACTAGGGCTATATACAAGTCGACTAGAAGAAGGTATAGTCGACTAATCAAGGGCCAAGTCGACTACACCTAGGCCAAGTCGACTGACAGGTAAGACTAGTCGACTAACAGAGATACAGAGGGCTATACAACTTCCAGGTCAGCCTATTAGTCGACTAGGGCAAAGTGAGTAGTCGACTACTAACACTGTTAGTCGACTACAGAAGAGGTCAAGTCGACTAGCAGGAAAATATAGAGAGCAGAACTATTTCCTGGAAGGTGGGTTAGTCGACTAGGGGCTGATAATAGTCGACTAATACATGGGTAGTCGACTATCAATATGGGCAAGTCGACTAATCCAGTTCTGTCTGGGCACTTAGGTTCTGAGATACTCCACTCTTCTCCCCATCTTCTCTCCAATACACATAAGGGCTCCATCATGTATAGTCTACAAACTAATCTAGATACTCATAGGTTAAACAAGGGACTCCAACATCAAAGATATCTATGCATAACCTATCTATGTATTCAATCATGGCAAGGTAAAGGAATTGACAATCCATATCCAACTTAACGATCGCCATACAAAATCATCGCAACATTGATATCACATACACAACATGTATAATCACTCGATGAATAAAGAAAGGAGGAGAGAGAACACTTACATAGGGCTGTCGTCGGGACGATGCTGTGCGCTGGATCTCTACTACTCGCTGCCGTGTGCAGATCTGCGGGATGTGGCACTCGCTGATCTGCTGTTGCCATTGCTGTTCTGATGTGCTGGGGAAGCACCAGGCTGCTGGATCCGGCCTGGGGGGGACTCGGCCACGGCTGCTGGTGAAGAGGGGAGATGCTCGCTGCTTGGGCAGCGCTGCCTGCGAACCAGGCTGCGGCCTGGGCTGCTGGTTGCCGAAGAGGGGCGCCAGAATCTGCTGCCTTCTGGAGGGTGCACACGGCCTGCTGGTCTGCAGTTGGTGGTGTTGTCGTGTCGCCGTGGAGGGGATCCGGGGCGCTGGCCTGGCCGGGTCTGCCTGGGAGGAGAGGGAATCCTGGGTTGCTCGCTGCTGGAGATCTGTGGGTGGCTGCAAGGAGACACGCCAGGCCTGGGCTGGGCCTGCTGGTGACGCACAAGGGGGAAAGGGTTGTGGTGGTGTGTGTCAACAGGAGCGGAGGAGGCAGCTGCTCGGCCAAAATGGGAGATGGAGAGGGGGTGTGCGGCTGCAGGTAGGGATTGGGGAAGATTAGTTGAGATTAGGATATGGTGGAGATTTAGGGGGTTAGTTAGGATTTAGATACGATAGGATTTGGGTTGTTAGGATTAAATGGGTTTGGGTAAGGATTGAGTAATGGGTTAGGATCCAAATAGGTAAATGGGTAATAGGTTTCGGGTTGCGGGTTTGGCTCCAAATGGTAACTGTAGGGTATTGGGTATAAGGATAACGGGTTGGATCAAAAGTTAATGGGTATGCTAAAGGGTATAGGATCACTAATGGGTATTGGATGAATAGGGATATGAAAATGGGTTGGATAAGGCTAAACAAAGGGAGCACAACCTGAATGAACAATATTAATACTAATGCCAATATCAAAATAAATAAGTAATACCTAACACCAATAAAATTAGCAATAATAATTACAATAATGATAATATCACCAGTCAAATAAAATAATTATTTTTTTTGAAAATTAAAAATACAGTAGTTTAGATTAGGGATATTACAAGATGTGCCGAGTAGCCCCAGTGTCTACCCACTAATCCTTATCGTTGGTCGTCAGATTCACTTCTGACACCACAGCTGAAAGGCTTGGCGGCGCATGGTCGGCCAGGTTTGCCTGTGAATGGTTCTTCTTGTCTTTTTGAGACGGCTGCGACATTCATTCGCCTTATGCCCCTCTTTGTTACAGATGTAGCAAGTTCTCTTGAAGCAAGTTCCCTTGAAGTGCATGTTCTTGCCTTCTTGGACCTTGCGTTTATACCCTTGGGCAGTCTTCTTCCGCTTTAAACCTTTGAAAGTAGACGCTTTTCCCTTTGAGTCTTCGATCACATTGGCCTTGGCTTCATAGGAGTTCTTATTGCTCCTTTTCTCGGACTTTCAGTTGTTCTCCTCAATTCGAAGTCTCACAATGAGATCTTACAACTTCACCTCCTTGCGCTTGTGCTTCAGGTAGTTCTTGAAATCTCTCCATGCAGGTGGGAGTTTCTCTACAATATTAGCAATCTGAAAAGTTTCAGATAGATTCATACCTTCGGCCTGCAAGATAAGTTGGAACTCTTGCACCTGACTGATTACAATCTTGTTGTCCACCATTTTGTACTTTAGAAATCGTCCTACGACAAACTTCTGGTACCGGCATCCTCAGCACAAATCCTCGGTCTTATACTTCTTATCAAGACTGGCCCATAACTTCTTTGCCGTTGTGATAGGACTATAGACATTGTAAAGAGAGTCATCCAGTCCATTCAAATTATAGTTTCGGCAAAGGAAGTCACCTTGAGTCCATGCGTCGATAGCAAGGACTGAGTCCCGATCAGTTCCGGGTTCTGGTGAATCCTCTTGCAGCAATTTGACCAGATGCAGAGTGGTCAAGTAGAAAAGCATCTTTGTTGCCACCTCTTGAATTCTGTGCCATCAAATTTTTCTGACTTCTCCGGCTTCAGGTTAGGAAGTGGAGCAGGCATCAAAGTTTGGATTTGCATGTTTGGTGTCTTACTTGAGTTGTCTTGATTAGTCTCAGACATTTTCTGCAAGTTCAAGCAGAACAGAAGTAAGAAACTTCAAACTAATTGTCTTAAGAATGTTGAAAGTTAGAATCAATCTGACAACTAATCAATATCACCGATCTAATTGGCCAGGTCGGTGAATATCATGTGGGAGGTTTTCCGTTCAATAGAACGTTCCTTAATTACAGAACCACCTTTCAATTACCTTCCTTGGTTAAACACCAATTAGACCGGTATGAGTCAGTCTCAATATACTGAATATCATTGTCTTGATTAGTCTCAGACATTTTCTGCAAGTTCAAGCAGAACAGAAGTAAGAAACTTCAAACTAATTGTCTTAAGAATGTTGAAAGTTAGGATCAATCTGACAACTAATCAATATCACTGATCTAATTGGCCAGGTCGGTGAATATCAGGTGGGAGGTTTTCCGTTCAATAGAACGTTCCTTAATTACAGAACCACCTTTCAATTACCTTCCTTGGTTAAATACCAATTAGACTGGTATGAGTCAGTCTCAATATATTGAATATCAGTATAACCCAGACTGGTATGAGTCAGTCTCAATATACTGAATATCAGTATAACCCCTGTATAAAGAAAATGAATTCACTTATACAGTACTTGGAGTGAGGTACGCTTATAGCGAATCTCCTTAAGACAATTACGTCCCCCGCTATGGTGCTAACAGGTTGCTGGACGCTGATCTCCCAAGATACAACACTCCTTCACGGTATTTGGATAGCACTACCAAATCAGCGTACGGTCGAACCGTAGTTAACTAGTACCTTCACAGGATTATCAAAGAAGGAAAACCAAGACAAATTTCAGGGAGAATATTTGTCTTTACTTTGGAGGAAGTGTGTGTTTTATTTGAGAGAAATGGAGCGCTAGGTAAGTAAAACGGTCCGAACCCAACCGAACGGTTGCAACGTTCGGTCTGAACCATGCAACGGTTTGTTTTAGACAACAACCGCCCAACTATTCGCGGCGATTTTCTGACAACCATAGCGCTGATTCGGGTTCGAATTCGGATGGCGGAGCAGGTATAATCCGCGGTAACCCATACCCGTGAGACTCGGTTCAAAAAGAATCGGACCGGCCCGAGCCCGGCGCCGACGAGATCCGGATGGCAGCACGTGCGTGTGGGCATGGTTTCCCCTAATCGCATGCGAAAACTCCAAGTACCCAAAGGGCACACCCTTTGTTCCCAATTTTCTCTATTTAAACACTTCAAACTTTCATCTCATGGTCAATGTGGGATTAAATGCTTTTAGCTACCTTTATTCCCCTTTTGGTTTTGAATTAGGCAAACTTTAGACTTGAATATCTCATTCATTCGAAGTCGGAATTGAACATGTGAATATATCACGTTCATCCCCAATGGAAGGAGAACACACTCCAACCATTATCTAATTGATTCTATTAACGGATCTCGCCGTAATTCAACTCAAAGATTCACATTCATTCTTCATATTTCCCAACAAACTTCACTTCAGAATGGGAAAAAAAAAAGTGACTGTCTTTTTTCGTCCACTTTTTCTTTTCTTGTTCTCTTTTAAGATCTAACATGCGACCTGGATAATGCACTAGAAATGTAAGAACGTTAGGTTACTGGTCTTCTTTCCAAATAAAAAAAATAGTAAAAGTGTGACACTTGGAATTCTCAGGAGCTCGCTCATTCTAGTACTACTCTTGTCTACGCACGCTTAACTGCAGAGCTTTGACAGGATCAGATGCATCAGTGCTGGTATGGTTGCAGCAGGTTACTAGGCTTTTTTTGAAAATGAAGATCATTATCCTCGTCCTATTTGATCCAACTGTTTTACGATCCTGATGACAGAGTACACTACAATAACCACACTGATCACAGCGCAAAAAGATGTTGACTCTCTCCTGCCAATCATCACCTCCTTCTACGAGTTAGGATCGGTGAAAAACTAACAGCTGAAAATAGAAAATTTGAGCATAAATAAATCGACAAGACACTTCAAAAGTTATAGGTACGAATCTTTTCACCGATTTTTATATTCAACTTCTTTTCTTCAGGACTCTTTTATATTTCATTATGTTAAGTAACTCATATAATAATCATATAATAATGAGGTGTTCAATTGGGTACCACTGTAACCACAATTTTATGCAAAAAGTTTACTAAATGTATTTAAAATCAATATCGAGCTTATTCTAATCAAAGAAGAGCGACAATGCTTAGTTTTAGCTCTGCTTGTTCATAAATTCTAGTAATTCGAGCCAGTTAAAATCGAGCTAATATTGAGTCAAAGCGAACGGTTGCAAGTCATGAGCTCGTTTGACAGCTCTGTTAATCTCACATTAAGGTGGCCCAATAACCTTAGTTAATTAACATTGGATTCCTAATTAAAGTTAACTGATATTAAAGATGCCCATATTAAAGTTACATTTATATATAAGTTAATAATAACATGAGGTATAAAGGACCATGATGGGTGATTTTATCTCAGGGTTATTTTGGTAAATGTTAGACCCTCATCTCTCCTCCTGAAAAGAATATAACCTAGGCTCATTATTTTATGAGTATGAAAGAGAATTCCATCATAATTGCAAGGTTGTGAAAAGAAAAGGAGACAGACAGAAAAAGGGTCTGCATTAGGGTTCTTGCAGGATTAAAGAGAAAGATCAGATCTTCATCCATCTACGTTCTTCTTCCACCTTTCAATGGCTTCAGGTATGGATTTAGTATTGTTTTAGTTACGTATTTGATTTCTTGAGATGATTGATTCTAGATCCTTGGCAATTTATCCGCATTAAAGTTTATATAATTCTTACATTTGGTATCAGAGCCTGGGTTTTAGAATCAATACATCTTGGATTATGGATTATGGAAAATTAGGGTTTTGATTAACAGTTCATAAAATTAAAATTTTGATCTTTTAATTGTAGAATTTTAAGAGGATTTATTAACCCTAATGTTCTGTTCAATTCCTCTAATTGTACAATTAATGGGATCAAATTTCAGGAATTATTACCCTAATTTTTCCCTAATTAAATATTTTCGCCGGCAATCTGGAACCGTCCGCGATAACAGTTTTGTCGACTATTAGTCGACTAGCCCGAAACACTAGTCAACTAAGTATTTTTCCAGAAACTTAAGAACTCTCTGTTTCGGTACAGGAGTCGACTGATTATGTTGAGTAGTCGACTAATAAAATGTATAGTCGACTAACCATTTTCCCAAGTCGACTAATAATTTAACCGAGAGTTGCCTTCCAACAGGAGTCGACTAATAAAATTTGTAGTCGACTAATAAAAATTTATAGTCGACTAATAAATTGGTATAGTCGACTAACCTTGCGTTGCCCTAGTCGGACTAGACTAGACTAAATGTATAGTCGACTTGACTTGACCCAAGTCGACTAGTCTTTCTTGTAGTCGACTAATGCTTGTTTGATTCAATCATATGTATGTTACACATTTAAGTCATTGTGTTAATATTGATTGATGTTGGTCAAGTAATAGAATTGGAGGATATTAGTATTACTCAAATAAAAGATTAGAGAATATTATTGGTTAGTTTTGTATTCATAAGGATTGATTTAGTAGTTGCCAAAGTGACCTATGTTAGTAAACCTTATGAATATACAACTACATAAAAGACTTGTCAATGTAAGTGACATTAAAGACAATAATACTCTCAATGGCGGTTCTAGTTAGGAGATTGGGACTGGCACAAAGGAAAGTCTCTTTC